>OZ010698.1:2405257-2606525 GCA_963932265.1 Thymelicus lineola
ACTTACTTTATAAATAAAAGATTTTAAAGATTTGTTTTGTCACAAAAAACAGTTTTACAATATAAATGATCGTAAGCAACGACAACAGTTTAAACTGTGTCGCCACTATTTACGCCCACCTCGGAGAAGCGAGTAATACAAAAAATACCTTAAATCTATTACAATAATGAGTTAAGTATGTGTGTGAATGTGCATTGGTGTGTGTGTGTGTGTGTGTGTGTTTATGCATGCGTGTTTACAAGGAAAAATTTATAAAACATTATTAGAAATTAGAACAAAAAATCCAAAAAGTATCAAGCCAATGTATACGAGTAAAGGTCGTAAGCTGACTTATACGACACCGCTCCCACCCAACCAAAGTATGAGAATTCAAATATAAACTTTAAATCGTACTCTGTAGGTACAACTATTGAGTGGCAAGGTTGCGGTTAGCTTGCTTCCCGCGCGCGGGCTGCTAATTTTTGTTGTTACTGTAAAGTGCACCTACAGAGCACGATTTTAAGTTTATATTTGAATTCTCATACTTTGGTTGGATGAGAGCGGTGTCGTATAAGTCAGCTACGACCTTAAAACTGCTTAGAGTTGTTCCAAGGCAGTATCCGTACCGAAATAATTTGTACGTGATTCAGCACATGACGCGCTCTTTGACCTGGAAAGCCTTGTTGTGTTGCGACTTGCGTTGCTTCCATTGTCGTCGTGACACCACGTGACATGGACACTTCATGAAAGTATACATTACGAGTATTACGACCGCTGCCTGAGACTTCGGTACTTGAATATGACCGTGTCCGTACACCAAATATATCGAGCTCTCATTCAGACTTACAAACACTAACAGAGGCATCAGCATCACTAACAGAACATTTTATGATAGATAATCTAAAATTTTAACAAAAATAACCGACTCCAAATTTAAGACTTATATTCTTTTGACATGGATGCCATTGTCAGATCTCGATCAAATTTATGTAGGACAACACGACAAGCACTAGCTTTCGATTAAAAAAAGAATCATCAAAATCGGTTCACCCAGTCCAAAGTTCCGAGGTAACAAACATAAAAAAAATACAGTCGAATTGAGAACCTCCTCAATTTTTTGAAGTCGGTTAAAAATATATATGAGTGAAATATTTAGTTGTACTTGTACAGTGCACACCGAAGTAGGATTATGCATGAGTAGCTCTGTGGAAAACCAATAGTCCCACATAAATCTTCACTATGACTTCCATGTTGCGTAAAAAAGAACAAACTCCAAAACCATAACTCCAGACCAAAAGAAACTACTAAATGCATATTATTTTACTGTAGACTATTAAATATAAGTTGAATCCAAAAAAATTTTTTTTTTTTAAACGCTTTTATTTCAATTTTTTTTGATTTTCGTGTATTGTCATCGGAAATACACATGTCTGCCAAATTTCATCAATTTTCATTAAAGGGAAGTCATTCAAATTAACGTTACAAGATTTGATCCTCCGAAGTGAAGCTAAATATAAACCTTATTGCCGTGTAAATAGAGTAGCATTTTGATCGATTTGATGCTTTGATGCTCCGAAGTGAAGCTAAATAAAAGCGTTTAAAAAGTGATAAAAATTAGATAATACGTATAAGAAGCGTGACTTCATTGTCTACTAATACAGCTACCTCTACTATGCTGACGTCTGAACTGGGAATCGAATCTAGTACCCTTTCAAACTAGGTACCCCCAGACAAAGTAGGTACAGTCAACAAAATAATTAAAAATTAGATAATAAGAAGCGTGACTTCATTCTGTACTAATACAGCTATCTCTACTATGCTCTACTACTGACGTCTGAACCGGGAATCGAATCTTGCACCCTTTCAAAGTAGGTACCCCCAGACAAAGTAGGTACAGTCAACAAAATAATTAAAAATTAGATAATAAGAAGCGTGACTTCATTCTGTACTAATACAGCTATCTCTACTATGCTCTACTACTGACGTCTGAACCGGGAATCGAATCTTGCACCCTTTCAAAGTAGGTACCCCCAGACAAAGTAGGTACAGTCAACAAAATAATTAAAAATTAGATAATAAGAAGCGTGACTTCATTCTGTACTAATACAGCTATCTCTACTATGCTCTACTACTGACGTCTGAACCGGGAATCGAATCTTGCACCCTTTCAAAGTAGGTACCCCCAGAAAAAGTAGGTACAGTCAACAAAATAATTAGGTGTGCAGGGCATGATTCTAAAACCTGTAATTATTGATATTACAGATTGTTTGTGTTATTATTAATGTTAAATGATAGTTGTATACATAAGGTATGATTTAACATTGATAATAACGTAAACTATATGTAATATTAAACATTACAGAGGGTTTTAGAATCGTGCCCTGCATACTTAATTCTTTTGTTGAGTGTACAATGACATTATATATTAAAAAGAAGCAGATATGTCATATGCGCGCGCGTTGTGTGACTCAAAAAGTTCCCAATTGGGAACTCTTATTAAGGTGAAGAAAGAGATAGCGATGTAGTTTTGACGCGCGAGCGATGAAGACGTGCGATAAAGCAATAAAGCGTGCCTTGTGGACATCGGAACAGATTTTTCGGTTGATTTGTAAGGGCATAACGTATCTATATTTATTTAAACATTATTGTGAGTGTACATACATAACGCTACATGGTGATTGTAAGGCTGTGTTGCCTAATTATGGTGTACAACAATTAAATCGTTAATTAAGCAAGCGCACATTCAGAGTGGAACTGAAAGGCGGTGGTCGTTACCGCTTTCTACCACTTTTAGTGTTTCCTTTCTGTTTTGACTTTCGATAGGCCTTTCTTTTACTTATACGAGTACATCACTAGGGATAAGTGGTTAATCAAAAGACAGTATCATCATTAATTTATCCATTTTTATTCGATGTATGTTGATCGTTGTTCTGTTGTCCTTTGTTAATTGTTGATTATTCAAACAATAAATGTTATTATTGTGGATAGGGGAGATTGCAATTAAATAATAGCTGTTATAATTATTTTGTTGAGTCTCGTGGTCCTTTCAATTGTGTGTAATAGGATTTAATGATATTGAAATAATATTTTAATGAAAAGACGATTGAGCTAATTACATAGCCCTTAATTTATTACAATATCCTAAAATCTGAGAATATTTCTTTGTATATTTGTTGATGCATGTGATCAAACAAGTTAAGCAACCTCAGCCGTAGTCAGAAGTTGGTTCATTGGATTTATAGCTAAATCACTTAAATGTTTCGTTGTTTCTGAATACAATTATGTTAAGACGCACTCCGAGGTGTTAAAAATCCATCGAGTACCATGTCAAAGACGTAGAACTTCCGACGAGATGGTTGTCTTTTACGTCAATAAGTAATGGTACAGCAAGGTGATGAAATAAAATTTTATTCGAATAGATTCGGTACAAACACTTTTCGACATTAAATATAATAGCCATCAGCCATTGGAGATCCACTGCTGGACGTAGCAAACAGAACACCTAATCCAGTGTGGGATATACCTACCTTGGTTGTTTACTTAGTGAACACGGAATAAACCAACGAGAGTCATACCCAATAATAATGACAGTTTAAATATAAATCTATTATGACAACATTATAGCCAGTTTTCTTGCACAAGCATCGTCTCTAACCGTCCTCACATTTAATGTGTAGTGTACTGGATGCAACAGCATCTTACGTCGTTCGTGTAGAGAGGCCATTTTGTTATGCTTTTGACGGATTTTGTTTTAATTTTGACATACTGTATCCAACGTGAGGTGATAACCTAGCTGTTTGAATGGCGATCTTCCATTTATAATCATAATCATCATCCTGCAGATTATTCGATTCGTTTAGTAAACGTCGCATCCAAATTGGTGAAGCTGTTTCTAAGATTAGCGGGAGTAAACGTACAGATAGACAAAAGTTCATAAACATTGCTGTGCTGTCCTTAGTACTACGCTAGGTATTCTGAGTACACACACGAGTAGGTACATTACGTGTATGTTGTAATGGAAGGTGTACTTGGTAAAGACATTCTTCACAGCCATATCTATTCCGTTGTTGATCCAGCTGCTCCCAACATGACATTGGCATGCGGCCTTCGTGGTCTGTAGAGGTGCGTATGTCTCTTGCCAGATGCAGCCAATGGAAATGACATAAGTGTTAAGAAACAGTTGTCGCGTGCATTTATATAGATTTATGAGCATATTCAAAGCTATATATGCTAATAAAGGGGTTCTGGGCTGAAGTTATGAATTTTGTTATCATTGTTATCACTATCCAGTTTCAAAAACGTAACGCAAACTATTAACCTGAATCTATCCTAAGAGTATATTGGTAAATGTCTGGTGGTGTGGGATACGGACCTCTGCTTATAGGACATCGAGAGGGATTACTTCGAAGGCACAAAGTCGCACAGAAGCGCTCATGGTCCGGTGGGATATGTCGATCCTAACTAAGACCGCTAGTGGTTGAATTTTTTTGAGAGCTTCATTGCTTCGGAGAGCACGTAAAGGAGGTCGTGGTTGGAGATCCCGGTTGTTGTCTTAAGATAACAGTCGTTAAGCTATGTCGGAAACCTTCGGGCGGCATGAAAACTTCCGCGACATGGGTTGGCCAGAAACTTCTCCACCAAGGATACTGTGTTTTCCAACAAAGAAGTGTCTATAGTGTTCTAAAGAAGTGTCTATACTAACCGGTTTTCTGAACTTCTTTCATTGTTGTGTGTTTTTCAGAAAGTGCCCAAAAGTACATAGTTGGACTATAGCTACATCCTAAGTCCTGTATTTACAGCTGCAATGATGGTCACAGGCGATGTGATTCACGATTTCATGTCCATTCTATTTGCGACATACTCACAGCTTTAATAGCGGATCTTTAAATGTATGTATTTGCAACACGTGTATTAACTAATCGATTTTATAGTCGATGTTTGCGATATAAATGTAACATCTTCTAAATAACATAACGCTGCTCGGTATTAATCTTTTGAGAATTCCGTATATTCGCTAAAAAACGGAAATCATATGGGATCAATTATGTGTGTTTGTTTGTCCGTCTGTTCTGCCATATTTTCTCCGTAAACATAGATACTAATATTAATTACAAATGAAATATCTTAATACTCCACATGCAAGGTAATAAAATATTTTTCATTTAAACAACTATAACTCTACATCTATAGGTAGGTACATGTAATAACTTGTAGTAGCCAAAAGGTTACCGAAATATAAAGTTTTTAAATTATCTGAAATCCAAATCAGTGGACGTTATTTTTAACTCAAATACAGATCTTGTTAAAAGAGTGTAACATTGAACAAAGTATCGTACAAAATGGACTTAACACAAGCTTTCTTTAATTTATTCCGATATTGTTCAAGCGATATGCAACCTTGCTACATTAAGTTAAGAGTCGTATAATTAGAAAAACGCTTGAATTTGCAAATTGTGTGATTACTGCGTTAAATTTGGATTCGATGTGTTTGAAGCAAACCAAAAGCAACTTTATAGCTAGCACAAAGGATTTAAAATTGATAGTTGTAAGGATTCAGTTTTAAATTAAGCGTACCAGCTAGCCAGTGTTCTATTGAGTTTATTAGTTTGTTTTAATTTGCAAGTAACTAGGAAGCTCTTAGGATTGATTTATGTTTGTGTATCATGGTTCATGGTATAATATGTGTTGAAGATGAATTTTTAGATAAGACTTCGTGCGCCATACTTGGTAGTGGGCCTTGCTATGGAATGGTCTACTTCTCCAGACTCAACATTGTCTGTCGTTGAATATTTATGACTCATTTATGATTCAAGGCAAATGTGTCGTTTATTTGCAGGCAAGGATATTATAATCTCTAGTTGCCACGTGATTTAGATGATATTTTAATATAAATACGATAATAAAACAATATAAATAACTAAATGAAAAAACCGGCCAAGTGCGTGCCAGGCCACGCGCAAAGTAGGGTTCCAAAGGTGTAGGTTTATCTACTATTACTCATTAAAACTTAAACTAATCTAGCCGTGATAGTTTTCCTTGTAGATTTAACGATATCCCACACTATGGGGTACGTGACGAAAAAAAATTCATTTCCATATTATCTGTATGGTACCCTGAAAAAAAAATTTTCAATATTTTATTCTAACTTCGATTTTGGAGTTTTAATAAAACTGTATATTCATGCCAAATTACAGCTCCCTAGCACTAAAGGTCTAGGCGCTATGCTTCAGACAGACGCGTAGACGGACGGACGGATGGACATGTCGAAACTATAATGATTTCGATTTTTCTCGGAACCCTAAAAACGTGTAAAACTAAAATGTGACTTTCTTTATTTCTCTTCCTTTTCCATTTATAGAATATTTAAATTTTAATAGTGGCTATGAGTAATTGGTATGCATCTGATCATCCACTTTATAGGAAATAGAAATTTCAAAAAGGAAGTTGTCTTGAGATTTCTCAACCGATAACAAGAAAAATACAAGCTCATAACAAAATGAAACATAATGGGAACAACAAGACAACAGGTAATTAAACATCGCAGGTATAACATTGCTATGCTAGTTTCAACATACCTACCGAGTCTTCGTATCAGTCTGTATCATTGTTCTTCAATTTGATGCGATACCATCGACAAGACAATGGCTTGGCTGTATGAAACTATGCCACTGTCGGCGCATAAAAAAATCGGATCAAGTACGAATTCCGGACGTGAATCATCTGTCAAAACTTTCGCGCCAAAATTATTGTTGAACCTGTATATTCACTCGTTTTATAGGGGAAAGAGTGAAACATATTGTTAATATTTTACGCGGCTAATTGCACGAAATGTTGCAAATTTTTTGTTCAGAGCGTAGAATTTTTCGTCATAAATCCTATTACAAGTTATTGTGTAGTTTCGTTTTTCTATTACAATTTTATTTCCTCTTTCTTCGTTTGGAAAGCACGTTTGTAATGGTTTTGCATTGTTGGATAATGGATGCAAAAATAATAATGGTTTTTAATGGCGAGTTAGTTCGTAAATTAGGATTTACTTTCTATCATTTTGTTTTTTATGTGCGAATATAAAATGTAAAATGAAAATGGTATTATACAAAAATTAGATTATAATATGACGCACTAGACAGAAATGACCGACAAATTCCGGAAACGCTTATTAACAGGATTATTGGGGTAGGGCGTCTAGTAAATGCCCGTGGGCGTTGTCGTTGCCAGCAGTAATCCAGTTAAATCTGGGCAAGTTTGTGGTCTAATACGATTTTAAGAAACTAACAAACATATTCCGCGTAAAATTCTTTATTTGCAGAACTTAAAAGTACATTGGATTTTAAAAAAAACAAACTAACTAACATAACACAGAAAAATATCTTAAACCAAATTATTATAAAAATAAGAATATTTACAAGAAATATTGTCATCCAAAATCCCTAAATTCGGCATTGTACCTATGTATTGCATTGTGTAATAATAATAAAATACAAACATATTACTAACTTGGCCAGTCAAAATGAATGTACTATCGGAGCTTTAATATGATGTATAATATTATATTTATTCCTACCGATATCGGTAATTTTTGTTTAGCTCATGCTGAAGAACTGTATGTTCAATCGTTTCATAACCTAGTATTAGTATAGGTATATTAAACGCAATATAAAAGTAAGAAAACCCAGACTTCGATGCGTTACGTCTTATTTTTTCCGATACTGATTTCACTATTACGGAATCGTAAAATGTAATTTGTTTTATTCGTACTTTCTTTAATATTGGAATTTTTTATTCCTAAAATAGATTATTTTTCAATAGTCTTTATGGCAATTTATGTCAGGGATAACGAACCTTTGGAAAGATATACGAAATATTTGACCTCTATATGTAAACATTTGCATTTCTTAAACGTAAACATACACAAGAATTAAACGCCTTAAATCAATTTCTAGCAAAATATATTATAATATGAGTCAAATATCTTTCATTGCTGAACATTCATTAAAAAAATGGTATTTAATCCGTTTAACAAATTGAAACAAGATAGGTACTGCAATACTTTAAAATAATAATCATTGATACTCATAGACAAGACGATGATTAGATAAACGCGCCGCATAGAACAATTAGAAATATAGTACCTACCTACATAATGTGGGTAAACAAAATGATCACGGCTAGGTAAAAATGTCGGTAACATTTGTAATTCAATTAGCAAATACTTCGCTTGCCGAAAGAGTCTAGTGTTTGTTATTTAACAGTTGCGTTTTCTATTGGTTCTAGGGTTTCACAAATCTGATGTAGGTAAACAGGGAAACTTAATAGAAATACTCACGTGTCTCTATGTATTTATGTCTGTTTAACCTGATTAATCTGAATCTATTAAGTAGTTATAATTAGCTGTATGAGAAGTAACTATAGTGTTGATATAAAAAAAAGGATAATTCGCCAAAACAAGAGGACCTTTATTACTAGTTATAGCGCTTACCATCCGATTGGATTGTTGTCAATCTTCATTGAATTGATTTGATGATGTTATTAAAATAAAACAGCGTAACTATGACCTATGAACAATGCAAATCTATTGATAATTAATTAATGATAAACCAGTCGGCCGCAGTCTACACCATGTCATATGAGACCAAAAATATTCCTCGATACAATGAGTCAAACAAATCCCATTTTGACCTTAACCGACTTATTTCCCGATAAATAGCACGTTCAAAAGAAAAGTTTGCTCATCTCCCATAAACAGCTCTAAGCTCCAGTGTTGCAAATCTTTTATGACCTCATTGCTTGGCTATGCCACCCTCATCTGTTGCCAAGTTGCCGACATCCTTGAGGTTTGGGTAAATATCACTACTGTTTTAACAGTATTCTAAAATAATGTTATTACTAGTTTTTGAATTTCATGTATGTACATATTTTGATTGTTTTGTTTTGCACAAATTATTTTACCAGTACTCGGTTTAGTGGTGCTTAACAACGCCATTTACTGTAGTTTAGTACTGTAGTAGTAGTACATGTAGTTTTAGTATTGCTACTTGCCAATAGATGTCAGGAAGAGTATATTGTAGAAGTTTATCATTGCCTAAAAACACCGATAAAACGACATTTTCTAAAAATGAATCCTAGCTAGATCGATTTATCGCCCCCGAAACCCCCTATATACTAAATTTCATGAAAATTGTTGGAGCCGATTCCGAGATTCCAATATAAATTCCAATATATATATATATAATTGCTCGTTTAAAGGTATTCGATGAGGAGATAAAACTCTTTATAGAGCTGTGAATCTACAGTCGTGTGCCTGTGGTAATTTTTGTATGGATGTGTGCATGTAGGTAATCGTGTTTATTAGTAGTTGTATATATGTGTGTGTATGTTTGAAGTTTGAACATTTGTGTTCGATCAACCTTTTTTTCTATAAACATACATAGCTGAAACTACTGCATGTTATATCTTCTGTAGGTACTTATAGGGTAAAAGCCGGATAGTTCCCCCACTTTTTAAATAAGCTTTATTATACGAAAATATGTAATTACTAAGAATAATGCAACATGTATATCAAAACATAGGTCTTTTATCTTTTATATTAGCCTATTTTTGTAAACATAATTAATGTTGGTTTTGAGTAAATCATGTTTTATTTGACCTCTCAAAAAGCGGATACTTGCCTACTGTGGCGGATACTAGCCTAACGTTAAAAATGCTTCGGGGGATACTTGCCTCGTGCTAGGATAGAGGCCTTAATATTATTTTTTAGACAGAAACAATCAATTTAAGTAATTGGTCTTTTTATTTACTGAGATCCTTTTATTAAGTAAAAATTACAATATAATTGAACGTCAAAAATAGTGTTGTTTTCTCATTTTAAACTAAAAAATAAAACAAAAATAGCCTAGAAACTTAAAAGTTACGTAAGTTATTAGTAAAATTACCATTATTTATCACAAAGAGAACAATATGGCAATCAAATTTGGCAGTAGCATTATTTTACACCAGATGCTAGACTTTTTACTTTTCAAAATTTCGGATGTTGTAATAATGTTGGAATAAAATGTTCAGTCAGCCATTTATAAAAAAGATCTGAAAAAATATATGCCGATTTCTTTTGCATGTAAACTTTGGAACAAGGCGGAAGACCCTCAGAACTGTTTAGTTGATTCCTTTTTGTTTTTTTAATTCTTCGAACGCTAGTACTAAACTATCTTCTGACCAGGTAATATGGCGCAGCATCACGCCTGATTTACACTTATACTTGCGAGGCATTTTGGTTAGATACCTAGAATTAACGCATGAAAAATTTACCTAAGTAGGTATTTATTAAAATAGGTTAGAGCAATAATAATAAATGCTAGGATTAGGATAGGAAGATAGGTGGGCATACACAGTAGACATAACAAATAACGTCTACCCCGAATGGGATTCGCACTCTAGACCTCTCATTTGGCAGGTACACTATGTACAGTCACCTGCAGAGAAAAGTAACCCATCTGTCTATTAAAACAGTTTAACAGATGGGTTACTTTTCTCTGCAGGGGACCGTACCTGCAGTAGCGCTGGGCGAGAGAGCCAATAAGTTGGAGACAACATCAAAAGAAAATATTTGTCTAGCTTGTTAAAGAATTTATAGTTATATTATTACTTTTGTGGATAGTTGTCCCAAAGGCGACTATCCGCAAAAGTAAATGGGGCGACTATCCTTTTTGATACGGATACTTGCCTTTTACATTTTCTAAGTAAATAGTAACAAATCAACAGTAAAACGTAATAAATACTATAATTTAAACTATAATGCATCCATAGAAACAAGAAGTCGACTAAAACCCAATCAGTATTAAAAATATTCAATAGAAATTACATACCAAAATAATTTCGTCGCCCGTCAAAGTTTCGTCTTGGAAGATATTTGCTCACACGGATAAAACGAATGCATATACTCTCACGGCTTACATGGCACTGAAGCCTGCGGGAGGGGCACTTCTTATTGTAGTAAAGTGTTAATGTCACCAACATCCCTAACATAGTGTATTCGAAACCGGGGCAAGTATCCCATTGAGGCAAGTATCCGGCTTTTACCCTACCTATGTCAGAAATGTCTGTGAAAAATTAAAAGTTTTTAAAACACGTGCCTTTTCTTATTGGTTAAAGTTTATAATTCTGTTTTATAATTTATTAACAAGTAAGTACCTTAGTATGATATTTTATGAACTGAAATTGTTCTATGTTCCCGTTAACACAATAGTCCCCGTTAAGACAATGTCATCCTTTTTATTTCATATGATTGATTATCAACCTTATCCTCCTAACGATACTATTAATCATATTTAAATATATTCCAAAAGTTATTATGTTCTATGAACTTTTTCACACCACATCGTAAAACGTTAAAAATAGCCGTAAAATGTTACAGCCATTTAAAACAATTAATTATACCTTAATAGGTCATTCCACCATACGCAGCAAGCAAGTTACTAACATTAATCATGTTAAATATAAACATATTACTGGCAACACCACTGTTATGATAATTACATCCTTTATTCTATTTTTAAATTCAAACCAATTTGAACTTGGAACAAAAAATAAACAGAGCGTGAAATTAATGACGTCAGTAATATGTCGTAAATTATAACAAGATTGAGATTAGAATGATAAACAAGGAAGGAACATAGGAAGAAGTAAAGTCTGGCGGAAGTCATATTTAAAGTTGTTGGTACACCGATAACGATTAACGATATTTGGTCAAAAAGTGACGTTAATTAATGTTGGAGGAGGAAAATGAGAGAAGAGTCACAAAGAGTGATAAAGTTCTTTAACTAGCTATTGTTATTAGTTTTATACCAACAGGCTGGATAAAATGCAGATTGAACAAGATGGTATAGACTATAGATAGAGCCTAGCAAAACCAGCTATTCCTAAAAGAGGGAGTTAAACGTACGATGAGCAAGAGAGAGACGATGAAGACGTTGGCTAGAACTGCTAGAAGTCGACAATGGGAAGAGATCCTTAGACATCAAAACCCATCTGCTTTTGTAGCTAAAAGACATGTCAATTTCAAGTCAGTCGCAAAGGCTTAGTAGAGATCAGTCAGGGTTGAATTAATGATACATTATTTTCCCATTTACTACAAGCTTGTTAACCATCGTTAGTTATTAAATCGTTAATGACTAATATTAGTTAATGTTAGTTATTCAAGTTTATTAAATCTATCTATCTAATACCTTTAAATGAGCAATTCTTGTATATATATATTTTTTCTGAATCTCGGAAACGGCTCCAACGATTTTCATGAAATTTTGTATGCAGGGGGTTTCGGGGGCAATAAATCGATCTGGCTAGGATTCATTTTTAGAAAATGTCGTTTTATCCGTGTTTTCCGGCAATGAAAAACGGCTACAATAGACTCTTCCTGACATCTATTGGCAAGTAGCAATACTAAAGCTACTTCAGTAAATGGCGTTGTTAAGCAACACTAAACCGAGCAAAGCTCGGTCATCCGGGTACTATTTTATAATAACAGCACGTCGCACACTGAATGACGGGGAGCGAAGTCCCTACGTCACAACTCACTATGATCGCACCGGCTGCGCGGGAGTCGGGGGCAATGTTCTCAGTCACATGTCCACTAGGAGCGCCAGCTCTCACACTCGATACAGGACAATGAGTCGAACTGACGTACTTGTACAAACACACTGAAGTTTTCATGATTTGTGCATTAAAAATAATTATTTTTATTCTGTGCACTACGAAGGAGTGGAATAACTTGCTTTCGTCGAGGTTTCTGTCTATATAAGAACTGGTAGTGAACTAGAAGTTGGGTTTGCTTTTCACTATTAATGAAAAGTTATCATTTTTGTGGATAATCATAATATTATAATAACCATTAATGGGTTTGCTGCGTTTACGTCAGTGGCCATGAAAAATCCGATAGAGGCGCTGTGAAACCATAGGATAAGAATTATAATAAGTAAACTACGCTCGTTACGATATCCACACTCGATGGCTTGGTTACTAAATTAAAACTTCTTTGGATATTCATGTTAATAGCATATAATCTAAAATTTTAACAAAAAAAGTCACATCAAGTACATCCAATAAAAAAAGAATCATCGAAATTGGGCGTGATATTGAGTTATTCGTCCATTTATCGCGCACATATTTAATGCTTTAAGACTTATATGGTTTTGACATGGATGTCATTGTCAGATCTCGCTCAAAGTGCGACCACACGACAAGCACCAGCTTTCGATTAAAAAAAGAATCACCACTGGGTGAAAATCGGTCGGAGAACCTCCTCCTTTTTTTGAAGTCGGTTAAAAACACCGTCATTTAAACACTACTAAATCCCTGGCTCGGAATTGTCCCACAAACTGTCATTGTCTGCACACAACACGCATGACTCAACAATGCATTGTCATCGTCTGAATGTTCAAAGGAGAGATGTTACCGTGCTGAAAGTTGAAGTTTAAAACTCTTTATAAACGCTTTAATATATCCTCGTCTTTTTTGGCTTGGACTTTGGAGTAAAACGGCGATAAAACACTCTCATATACTATAGATAGACGCTGATCAGTTATAATCAACCACAGATTACTGAATAACAAATTCTTTAGAAAAACTGGACAACTGCGTGTCAGGTCACGCGCAATGTAGGGTTCGGAAGTAGTAAGTGTATGGACTATTACTCATTTCCTACTTATGCTTACATAGCCTTGATAGTTTTCCTTGTAAATTCATAATTATAATATCAAATTTTGAAAATTTTTTCAATATTTTATTCTACGATTTTGGAGTTTTAATAAATATGTATATCTATGCCAAATTATAGTTTTCTAGCTCTAAGGGTCTCGGCGCTATGCCTCGGACAAATGGACGGACTGACGGATGGACATGACGAAACTACAAGGGTTCCGATTTTACTTCGGAACCCTAAAAAAGAAACAAGACAGGTGTGATGTCGTAAGGTGTCATGGGGCGTCCGGCCTTTCGTTATAATATTATGTAAAAAATAATGGGTTTATAAATAAACAACATTTCCATATTATTTAAATTAATATTAATAACACGTTCTCATGTTATGTAAATCAATTTAATGTAAATAAGTTATACGCTCAAAAAAAGCATCACACTTTTTCAATCAAGCAACAAATTTTTATTTCATAATAAAAATTAATATAAGGGAATGGTAATTATTGGTATCTATTTGATCAGTAATATCAGTATCTAATCTACCTATATCGGTAATTAATATTTACAAAAATAATCTATTGTATGAAACAATACTTAGACTACTATTATGTACCTACTATTGTCTTCAGTGTTGATGCTAACATAGTTTGCAATATTCTTTCAAATCGGTTTAAAGTTCCTGGCCTGACCGTCCATTAATCAAAAATTTTAACCGACTTCAAAAAAGGAGGAGGTTCTCAATTCGTCTGTAACTTTTTTATGTTTGTTACCTCAGAACTTTTGACTGGGTGAACCGATTTTGATGATTCTTTTTTTTATCGAAAGCCGGTCGAAGCTGGTCTTGTGGTCCCACTTAAATTTTATCGAGATCTGACAATGGCATCCATGACAAAACAATATAAATCTTAAATTTTCATTAAGTATGTGCGCGATAAATGGACGAAAACTCAATATCAGGCCAGCCGATTTCGATGATTATTTTTTTGGAACGAAGTTCCTTATCGCGCGTTGTGAAAGGGGGCTAGACGGAAAAATACGACACTTTTTGATTCTTACGAATGACGACACTTTTTTTGAAGTGCTTCAGAGAGTTTTACAGAGAGTGATTCAACAATACTTAAATCGAAAGGAACTTCGTTCCATCCGGGTGTCCCTTGACACCTCTCATGTTTTATTGTTATAGGAAAGGATGTACTTAATTTGAAGTCGGTTTTTTTGTTTGTTAAAATCTTAGATTATATCATTTTATATGGCAGAATCGTAGATCAATGTACATCGTTACCTTGCATTATTACGTAGGGAATGTGGTCGACCGAACTTTGCTTGTACTCGTAGTTCGAGCAGCATTATCCATTCAAACAGGTACAGTCAGAATGTAAATTGGTTCACAAATGAGATTCCCGTGCGATCCGTTCACTCATGAATGTCGTGGCCAAAGAGAATTGTAATGGCTTAGAATGCTTAGATATATAAATATTTATGTTACGAAATGCAGTATAGTTATACGCGACACGTTTTCAGATGATAATTTCTTCAGTGAATGCAGTTTAATGGTTGTCCTGCTGTGTTCTATTCTTTATACATTGTAGTGTGATGCAATAAACGTGATTTAGACATTGTAAGTTACTAAAATTGTTTGTGAACCTACAGCACTGTGCGTGTATTATACATCTTTGTATTTTTTTACACCAATGTTTATATTTAAAAGATATGAACACAAATATTACATTAAATATAACATAAACTAGCTGTTACCCGCGACTTCGTACGCCGAAAATAAAGATCCCTTCATTATAAAACATGTTTTTCATAAATTGACAGCAAACTTGTCCATACTATGAAGATAGGACTATAGGAGACCCGTGCCTTGTAATAGTCCATTATGGGTTGAAGCTAAAACACCTACACTTAGTACATATATCGTATTATGTAAATGAGTAAAATATTAAACAAATCTTTAGTGTTGATAATGAAGTGATAAAGTTACGATCTGATATTGTAGCGTGATTGGTAGTCAGCAAGATACTAAACTCTTCACCAAAATTACAGCAAAAGTGACATGTTCATGTTCTTTCGGGAGAAGCATTCATAGCCCGGGCGCAGCGGCTTGTGTCGGTTCTAATAGTAATCGACGAAGTTAAACAATAGCGAGCGCGGTCGGTAGTTGGATAGGTGACCGCTAGTGGCAAAAAATTCTTGAGCTCTCCGAGCTTCGGAGGGCACGTAAAGCTGTCGGTCCCGGTTGTTGTCGTAAGATAACAGTCGTTATGACATATTGAAGGTCCTCGCCCGGCGTAATGACTTCCGACACTTGGGTTGATTTCTAACCCCTCCATCAATCCACACTGGAGCAAAGTGGTGGAGTATGCTCTAAGCGTCCTCAAGAGTGAGTGCTCAGTAATGAGCCATTAATGACCCACCCATAGGAAAGGTCCCAAAATAATTGAACTTTTTAGAATTTAGAGGTTTATCTAAATCAGGGCCTGAGAGTTTTTGAATTTTAAATTTACATTGTAATTTTCAGAATACACAAAAAACATATCTTTCTTTTATTTTTGGGCAGCAGCAAATCAGTGATTCCTTTAGCGTTGCTAATGTACATTGGCGAAAGTGACCACTTACCATGAGGTGACTCATCTGTTCGTTCTACAACTTCTTACTCCAAACTTACTCTAAACTTACAACCTCTAGTTTTAGCCCTTAGGGAATGTATTACCAAACAATCATGTTACAGTTATTTTTGTTTTATGTAAGATTAAATACTAACTACCAACTTTCACAGTTTTAACTTAAAAAACCGGGCAAGTGCGTGTCAGGCCACATGCAATATAGGGTTCCAAAGTAGTAAGTTTATTGACTATTACTCATTCACTACTTATGCTAAAAAACCTATTTTTGAGAATTCTTTCACTTGTCCAACTCCAACCGTTTAGCCGTTGGGGGGACACTTGACTTGGGTACCCAAAATTAGCACGGAACCCTACATCCAAAAAAGGTCTCAAAAGACCCATAATATTTTTGAAAAAACTTTTCAACGATACCCCACACTATAGGGATAAATAAAAAAAAAATCCTCACGTTACCTGTAGTGGAAGTACCCCAAAAAAAAATTATTTTCAGTAGTTTATTCCACGATTTTGGAGTCTTAATAAATATGTAAATCCATGCCAAATTATAGCTTTCTATCACTGAGGGTCTCGGCGCTTTACTTTGGACAGACGGACAGACTGACGGACGGATATGACGAAACTATTAGGGTTCCGATTTTACTTCAGAACCCTAAAAATGACGAATTTTCGTATAAACATTCCCTGAATGAACCCTTTAAAGATTGATTTTTCAAATTATGTTAAAGTTAATTTTTGTTTATAACAGTCGAACTGAGAACCTGCTACTTTTTTGAAGTTGGTTAAAAAACTGGCTAAAAGCATGTCAGGTCACTGGTAATATAGGGTTCCGAAGTTCTAAGTTTATAGAACTCAATAACTATGTATGCTAATATAGCCATGATAGTTTTCCTTTTGAATTCATCTTAATGCTATTGCCATGAATTTTTTTACGTGTCCAACACTTACGAATATTTCGCAAACAGACCCCTCAATCGAAAAATGGACTTAGCAGACCCATATTATTTTTGAGAGACCTTTTCCACGATACCCCGCACTATGGGGTGCGTGACGGAAAAAAAATATCCCCATATTATCTCTAGGAGAGGTAGGTATCCTAAAAACATATTTTAAAAAATGTTATTCTACCAGTTTAAAGTTTAAATAAACATGTATATCCTTGCTAAATTACAGCTTTCTAGCACTAAGGGCCTCTGCGCTATGCTACGGGCGGACAGATGGACGGACGGACGGACGGGCATGATGAAACTATGAGAATTCTGTTTTGACTTCGGAACCCTAAAAAGAGTCATAAAAATCGCTTCATAAATAACGAATCTATCAACTACATATAACGAAATTTGACCTTATCCCAGGAACAGGTCTATTTTCCGGGATAAAAAGTATCCTATGTCCTTTCCCGAGCTCAATTCTATATCCGTACCAAATTTCATCAAAATCGGCTTAGTGGCTTGAAAGAGTTATCCCTCAGGAACAGGTCTGTTTTCCGGGATAAAAAGTATGCTATGTCCTTTCCCAAGCCCAATTCTATATCTGTACTAAATTTCATCAAAATCGGTTTAGTGGCTTGAAAGGGTTATCCCTCAGGAACAGGTCTATTTTCCGAGATAAAAAGTATCCTATGTCCTTTCACGAGCTCAATTCCATATCTGTACCAAATTTCATCGAAATCGGTTCAGTGGTTTTGGCGTGGAAGAGTTATCCCTCAGGAACAGGTCTATTTTCCGGGATAAAAAGTATCCTATGTTCATTCCCGAGCTCAATTCTATATCTATACCAAATTTCATCAAAATCGGTTTAGTGGCTTGAAAGAGTTATCCCTCAGGAACAGGTCTATTTTCCGAGATAAAAAGTATCCTATGTCCTTTCACGAGCTCAATTCCATATCTGTACCAAATTTCATCGAAATCGGTTCAGTGGTTTTGGCGTGGAAGAGTTATCCCTCAGGAACAGGTCTATTTTCCGGGATAAAAAGTATCCTATGTTCATTCCCGAGCTCAATTCTATATCTATACCAAATTTCATCAAAATCGGTTCAGTGGTTTAGGCGTTATTGAGTAGCAGACAGAGTTACTTTCGCATTTATAATATTAGTATAGATATAAACGCTTACATCCTCATACCCCCGCAGTAGATGTTTTACCTGTGTCGCGGGTGGCATGGACGACACATATAACATATGTACTAGGTAATCGCACTCGCTTCGCTTCAGGAAAAAAAATAAAAAAAATATATCCTATGTCACCCGGGGATAGTGTAGCTTCCCAACAGTGAAAGAGTCTCACAAATATCTGCTCCAGCCGGGAATCGAACCCGGGACAGGGTTACTACCAACTAGGCTACAGGGTTGTCATTGATTGAGAAGACTAGTTATAGGTAGGTATAAGCCACGCTATTAAAGAAACAAATCTAAAATAGCGGAAATTATCATTTATTTATTTATTTATTTAATCTTTATTGCAACAACCTAAGAATAGGCTTACAAAGGGCGGACTTAATGCCTATTGGCATTCTCTACCAGTCAACCCAGAGTGATGGTGAGAACATGTGGCAGGTAACAATAAATTGATCATTGAAAATTCTGTTCAATTCGCAGTAATTTCAAATAATCATTCCCCTCACTTTATTTATTTATTTATTTCATTGCCACAAATATCGTACAAGTACAAGTACACTCGCACGTTAAAGACAGGAATAACGTACGAGTGTGGGGGAATGATAATTTCCGCCATTTTAGATTCGTTTCTTAATGGCGCGGCTTATACTTAACCAAATTTCATACACTTTTTATGTTATTGGTGTAAACTGTAACATATAGGCATCATATGAACGAGAAAACAAAAACTAAAGTGACGACAACAAACTGTGATAAAATTTGAAAACACAGGTACATTTCATTTAAAATCGGTTCTTATTCCTTTTGTTTCAATAAGACTATGTCACCAAGAAATCAAAGCACTGCCTTCACTAATATTTGTCACGCATAATACATTAGGGATTGTGCAGTTGAATTAATTGTCTGTGCCTGAGACTTTACCCGAGGTCAGTCGACAGACGTGACGTGGTAATTGATGTGGCAACACTGATCGTGACACTCGTGACAAGTGCGCGACAGGGAATGTCACGGAATCATGTCGTTGAAATTCGGCCCCCGATTTATTGTTCGTGCTTTGTGTTTGCGACAGTACTCAGGTTTGCATAACAAATCCATGGGATTCCATTGCAAATGTCAATATTGATGCTCGATGCAAACTTACTCACGGTGTAATATGAAATATTTGGGGTTAAAGAGCAAGTATAACCACAGTAGATATAATCTAATACCTTTAAACGAGCAATTCTTGTATATATATATATATATATATATAATTGGAATCTCGGAATCGGCTCCAACGATTTTCATGAAATTTAGTATATAGGGGGTTTCGGGGGCGATAAATCGATCTAGCTAGGATTCATTTTTAGAAAATGTCGTTTTATCGGTGTTTTCAGGCAATGATAAACTTCTACAATATACTCTTCCTGACATCTATTGGCAAGTAGCTCGGTCATCCGGGTACTAGTACATAATATAAGTCTGTGCACACACTTTGTAATATCATATTTCCTCTTTTCTTGACACTAATTGCATTCCTCGTAGTCGTTTGTTGTGTGGAAACGCAATGCGCAATTTGAATTAGGTTCTTCAGAAAAATAAGGTAGTCTTGGGACGCATCCAAGGCTCAATAAATATGTTTATTACTACGAAATTAGGGTTGCCACTTGCTACGCAATTTGGGAGCTTCGTTGTCATCTAATCAAGTTCTAGCTAGAGCTTACTTTAGCTACAAAGAAGTGCCTAGATTTTTGTGGAAAATGTGGAAATGCAAACATGATTTTTTAAGTTATCAAGTTTACGTCAAGCTTTGAGCGGACTTGATTGCGCATCCAGTAACCTGACGGTGTATGGCCATCTATGTATGGAAGACCGCTCATGCAAACTGAATGAAATTAAATGAAATTACATTAGTACATTATGATACAAGTGTGGTATGTTGGTCATTACACTCGAGGTGATATTGCACAGCGCGAGCCGAAGGCGAGTGCTGCAAGAAAACCGAGAGTGTAATGACCAAACCTCACGTGTGTCATACGACGTTTTTCAACACACTTACGAGTAAAAAAACAAATTATTCGTACTCAAATAAACAATGCTCACAGACCAGACGGAAAGTTTGTTAAAAATGGCGCGCTCCGCGCTGATATTTTTTTTCTGCGCGCGGTGTATTAGCTATGCGCGCGCAGATTGGAGCGTAGGCACGAACAATTACGCTAAACAGCCAAAACGCAAAATGTGAAAAAATCGAATATTTATGTATTTATAATTAGTTTCACATTGAATTATTAATTAAAGTAAATAACTTGTTGAAAATTTATCATATTCAAGGTGGTACACTTCTTTTTTTTTACAAAAATAGTCTTATTTTTAGTCTTATGTTGAAACGAAACGTATCTAAGTCAAAACTTATTTCCGAAATTTAAAAATAAAACTATAACCCGGCTAAGTTAAGAGCAAATAGAATGCATAAATAATATATTCAGCAAGGTACAAACTTAATTTGATGGAATATAAAATAAAACACTAGTGCGATCAAGAAAAAAAAGCACAAGTGTTTAATACCATGGTTTATGAGTGTAAAAGCCATGTGATAAAAACCAATTTATGAGCAAGGGTGTTGAAAAATCTTTTATTCATGTTATCACTGATACTTTTATGCACGTCATTTTTTTAATCTATCAGTTTTTCGGAAAGGTGCTTTGGCATGGAGGAGAAGAAAAGCCGTAAAGAAACTTCTCAGCACATTTTTTAAAAATAAAACTCATATTTATGGGCCTCGTTGCCTGAAATAAAGAATTATTATATTATTATTATTACAAAAATACATAGGTATTCTCTAATCTGAGCAGAATTGGTTGCCTAACTAGTTATTTCCAAGCATCCTTATCATTTAAATATTCATTTATGCTATAGTAACCCTTGCCTACGAGTTGAGTTTTTACACGTTTCTTGAAAGATTCCACCGGTAAGTGACGTATTTGTTTCGGGACTTTATTATTATAAAATTTTACATCTAGACCCATAAAAGAACGCTGTACTTTAGAAAGACGGTACGAAGAGATGCATCCTTCTTGTTTGACGATTTGAAAAATCATAATTTTGTTTATATGCAGTTATGTTACATATTTCATTTCATTTCATTTATTATTCATATATTCTTATTCTTATTATTCATATATTCCGTATAAATACTAAATTATTATAATGCTGCATCAAGTCCGCTGCAAATTTGACAAGTACACTTGATCATGTATGGCCAGCTTTAAGAAAGAGCTGACAAACGAGTAGTTGCGTGGAGCCACCTGATGGTAAGGTGTCAGTGCTGTCATCGTCGCCCATGGGCATCAGTAACACCGGTAGTACCGATGCGTTGCCGACCAAGGAAGAGAGAAGAACAGTAATATCAGGAGAAAAATGATAAAGGCGTTTTCATGATTACAAAAATCGCTGAAAGCCGAAAAAAAACACTTAAGTAAAATATGTCGTTCTTGCGAATATTTGTACTTTTTATTTATTTATGAAATTTTAATTGTATAATATTTTCCATTAGATTATGAGTATCATAGTATGTGGCAAGGAGCAACCCTAGCCGCATCTGATCGATGCCAAACAGTAGTTGGGACTATTGGACCGAAATCAACACCAGGAAGAAGACAGCACTGCTCCCTCTTTTTAAAAATAATTGATTTTGGTATTTATTATTTGCACATTCATCTTTTTTGCAAAAGTGTCACAGAATACACTGAAATAAAAATTTGCAAATTTTTAATGCCACTCAGGGATTTAGGTAACTCGACAGACAAACAGATGAACGGACTGACAACGCAGTGTATTTATTTGACCTTAAGTTTTTTTTTACCGCAGTCTGTTTTACTTTTCTTTATAAGTATATCATTTTTTTTTAATTTTTACTGCTTAAACGAAATATTTTATTTTATAACTTTTTCGCTTCGAACGAATCTGTTCGTTGTATTGAAATCAGAACGCAGCGTTTAATCAGAGATAATTTCATTATTTTTATCGGAACTCTGAGCTTTTGTGTTTTACGAATTGTTATCACATCCAATCCTTCTTTACATGGACCTTACATGCATATTCAATTAGAACAACACTTTATTATTTTGTAAATTGCTTTTTTATAGCGCATAAAAACATAAAATCTTCCATACATGTTCCTCACACCCACGACACTTCACACTAGAGCAGCAGTGTCGAAAAACAAAAGACGAAACAAAGTAGGTTAATTCGATCACCTTGCCGAGTTTCCAGATATAAATAATCTGTATTCTGTTTTGCAGTGTTGTTTAGCAAATTGCCAAGGCCCATACGATACCCGTGAAAATGGCGGGGACCAGTGACCTAATTTTACCAAGATGGCCGACCGACAAACTAAAAACATCAAAAGAAAAAAGATAACGCACTTTTGTGTACGAAGTTGTGCACTTTCAGAAATGTAAACTTATGAACTACTTTTGAGCTTTTTGTTTTGGTGCCGATATATTTTTCAGCGGCACAATTAAGTAATTATAAACATTTCATTTGTAAAAATTAAGTTTGTTTTTAATTTCAAACAATGATATTTCAAAGGTTCAAAGATTTCACAGCCGAAAATGGAAAAAAATAGTAACTGCTACTGCTGTATCGTTAACCGCTGTCTTTATGAAAAAAAGTTTGTGACACGGTAAGTATTGAAGTAAGTAATCGGTTCGATGAATGTTAAAACATGTGAGGGAAAGACTTAATAATAAATTCACCCATTCCGTTATTAACCTAAATATTTAACCCAAAATAATAGAATGCGTAAGCGACGAGGTCATTCATCCATAATTTAATAAGCTTGCAAACTGTTAGAAGGGAGTGGTGTGTATTCTGTGGTAGTGGTTCGCCAATTTAATAACTGACGTCACACAACACTGTAAAATGAACTTTATTGTTTAAGTTTAGATTCTAATTTTAAATGATTCGCGCCAAGTAAACGTGCTAGAGGTAATTTGAAAATGGAATTTGACATTTAGCATCCTTTTGATTTTAGAACGGTTGGAGGTGCGAGGACGTCTTATTTTATTGAAATAAATTTCTGACAGAACCATTGGATAGGACTACTATTATGTACCTACTTACTAGTACGTTTTCTGTGATGGAACGGAAAAGAGGTCAATTCCTTAAGCAATTTCGTATTATTAAAAGTACCTAGATGCCAATTGCCATTGATTGATCAGAAAAATCAGGAAATTCTAATACCAACACCCACAAAATCCAACTACCGACCGCGCCCGCTGTTGCTTAGCTTTGTCGATCACTTAGGATCGACGCAAGCCGCTGGGCTATGAGCGCTTCATATAAGTGTTTAGTTTGCTTATAATTATATAAGTGTGTAGTTTGCTTAAATTTCTTCATTTTTTAATAACAAAAGTAAATGCCGAATATTCGGCACTTTTTGCCGACTAGTCGTCGATTAGTCGGCGACTAGAAAACATGCCGAATAGTCGGTTTTCACGACTAGTCGGTGTGTAGTCGGCCCATCTCTAATTACTATAGTACATACTCTTTGGTAAATAATAAATTTTGTGTATTACATTAATCAGTGAATTCAATTTAAATTAAATCAAACATTAAATTAAACATTTGGAAGAGTTAAAGATTTAGAGTCGTTGACTGTTTGTCGTGGTTCGACAAAGTTACTCTATGGCAAGTGTGTAAATCGCCTTCTAGAGTTTGAAAAAAGAACGCGTCATCGCGGTTTCGGGACACACATTTTGTTCGAGATGTCTGTTCTATGTCATTATACTTCAATGGATGCTATGTGTAAAAAAATTCAGTACCCAATGTTATGTAAATAACAAATTCTATTTTTCTCACATAATAATATTTTACCTACAATATTATCAAGAACAAGATCCGCGCACAAAAACATTGGTGTTGCCTCAGGGTGTTCGGTGTTGCCAAGTCCAAGTACGTGTAAAAGGACGGAATAGTATAAAGTTTAAAGAATTACTAATCGGAAAAGCTGAAAAAAAACGAGAAAATACAAAACAGGGTAAACTAAAATATATTCATGGTGGTATGGTTTACATTGAAGTATTATTACTAGCGTATAGAACCGACACTGCGAACACCATGTATGTCCCAAATCCCAATGCATTGGCGTCACGTGGCTTCAATCTTCAATAGATTCGTTCGATTTTGAAAGGAGAACCGGGGCTCAAAATCGAACCTCCCGGGCGTGACACACATTTTGTTCGAGATGTCTGTTCTATGACATTATACTTCAATGATGGTTTATGGTTTTTAACTTCTCTGTTAACTCGTCCGTACAGTAATCAAACTAATCAATAGTCTTTTTAAGTCTCAACACTATCTCGAAAAAAAATCGACCTGAAAACCGAAACATCCTGACAACACTATATTACAGATATAGGGTCTATCTATATCTGTGACTACACTACAGACGAAACCAAAAATAATTTATCTCATTCTCAACGCACCAGTAGTCAGACCCCATCATCATAAATCACATTGTATTATTATCGCGTGGTTCACAGCTCATCAAACATCTAACAGACCTAATAAGGTTGACGATATACCACCTGTCTTGGCGACGCCCACGACAGACGTTGAAGGTGAGCGAGATATTATTACCATATAGTTCCGGCAATATTAAGTTTAATACGGTAATTATAGATGGCAATTGTGCACCGATTTGATTACTTGTACTGGCTGATAAGGATGTGGAGTGTTAAGACGAGCTGTGTTCCTTATAACAATATATTCCTTATAATCTTATAACGTTCCCGCCTGCCTATGACGTGGATGTCTTCAAAAAAAGAGTGAATAGGCTTTTACTAAGTTAATGTGCTCACCACCTTGGACCACATCTTCACTTACCATCAGGTGGGATTGTGGTCAAGCATTAACTTATTTGTATACAAAAATATAAGTTTGCATAATGTTATACTATAATATTAACATGATATATTTATGTTAAGTAGGTTTTAAATAAGGTTTTGGGTTTTAGGTTTTCTTAGCCTTATCTTGTTTTGTAAAGCGAAAGTTTAGGCTCAGTAGTTTCGATATAACTTATTATTAAGTTGAGAGAAAGATATTATTTAGGGGAGAGAAAATGGTAAATTGTATTTTCATTTATTTTCAAATACTTTAACTCATTACAAGTTATTGCGTCCTATATATCTTTGAACAAAGCATCAATTTTAGTGACCTACAAAATTATACCGCTATCCAATCAGCGTGATAAACAGCGTGTGTATCATCTGATGACTAATCGTAAACAAAAACATGACAAATTAACAAAAAACTTGTAAGAACCCAGTATTAACATGACCATGTTAAAACGACTTGCAGTTTTAACAAAGCCTAGGGACGCTAAAATTCTATTTTTAAATGTAATTGTGAAGTTTGCTACATCCTGCCATGGTTGAGCGCCCCCTAGCGGGACCATGAGTCAACTGGATGGAGGGTACTAGCGAGTATAACAATTAATATATTATAATATGTTAGCGTTTTAAATTTTAACAATGTTAATTTTTTTTAGTCAGTGGCAAAAACAAAATGACAAAAATATTCCATGTCTAGGCAAGAAAGTATTAAAAAATAATAAAATTAAATGTTTGAAACCATTGAAGTATAATGACATAGAACAGACATCTCGAACAAAATATGTGTCCCGAAACAGCGATGACGCATTCTTTTTTCAAACTCTAGAAGGCGATTTACACGCTTGCCATAGAGTAACTTTGTATAAGACACTTGCCGAACCACGACAAACAGTCAACGACTCCAAATTTTTAGCTCTTCCAAATTTTTGATTTAATGTTTCATTGAATTCACTGAGTAATGTAATACATATAATTTATTATTTACCAAAGAGTAGGTACTATAGTCATTCTTATTGGGCTTATTTATTTGTCCATTAACACGCTTACGGCTTGCCAAGTGTGTAAGCCCGCCTCATGATTTTTTCAATTCAATTCCATTCAATTCAAGTCAATTTATTTGCATTTCATTCAAAAATGGCGGGAACATTACACAATAATTGAAATAATTTCGTTTTAGTTGATTTAAGTTAATATTTTGTTTTCTTACTGATGATAAGTAATACCTACAATTTTCTTTTTTGTTTTTTACGTGCAATTGTGACAGGTTTTTATCACGCAAGACGGCATTTTTTCAGTTTTTTATTTAACAATTTTGGCATGCGGCCGCAATGAGCGCAGGCGACTGACAAGTGAGTGAGTAAATGAAGTAAGCCACCCTGGCTGCAATGCATTTCCCCGACTCAATGTTCGGGGTGTCTGTTCTATACGAAGTAATAGTACTTCAATGTTTGAAACAAAGTTTTTTTCAACTTAATATGCCACATTAATAACAGCTCTACGTTTTCACTTCATGGGAAGTGAACGTGGTGGTTCCTTGTATAATTAAAAACCACCTGATCGCTTAGGCATGTCTATATACCTACTGATGCACGTACAGTTTTGCTTTTACCATTGCAAAATATTGCTTTATTATGTTGTAGAAACAACGAAAGAAACTCCACAGTTAACATAGTATTAGCGTCGTCTCAATAATGACACCATAGTCAACTCATGATGAAAATAAAGTACTATTTGAAAATAGATGCTTTGCAGATTAAAGGTCTGTTATATCATTATGTACTCGTACTATTATTTCTTCTGTGGTTATATTGAGATCTTAGGTATTCAGTTCTAACATTTATAAATGTTACAAGTAAACGAATATAAAGGTTTCAAATATATTTTCTCATTATTTATCTGTCACATTTGTGATATTTATTTCCCCTTCACATCACATTCAATACCATTTCAAAAGCTTTTAATATCCATGCGACACGCTTCGGATATAAATCTCGCAAATAATTAAGTAAGACGGTTGCAAGCGACTGTACATTATGAGATTTATTAATTATTAAGATTAAGATAAGTGTAGAGACGTCACGGAAGCGTTGTTCCGACCAGCGCTTTCCTTTCTATTTTAATTATATTTTTTTATTTTTTAATGTATAAGATTAGCATAAAAAACAGGGCAAGTGCGTGTGAGGCCACGCGCAATATAGGGTTTCGAAGTAGTAAGTTTATCGACTATTACTCATTAACTACTTATGCTAACATAGCCGTGATAGTTTTCCTTGTAAATTCATCATATTATAACCTATGTATATTCATGCCAAATTACAGCTTTCTAGCAATAAGGGTCTCGGCGCTTTGCTTCGGAAATGTCGAAACTTATTCCGATTTTATTTCGGAACGCTAAAAAGGTGATCGAGGGATTGAGTTTTGAAGTATGCAAACACTGCGATTGAAGAAAAAGGTTTTTTTTCGGAATCATGAAAAATAAAAACATATCCAGCAAACTCATTGAAGTATTATTACTAGCGTATAGAACCGACACCGCAAACACCATGTACCTATGTACCAATGCATTGGCGCCACGTGGCTTCAATCTTCAATGGATTCGTTCGATTTTGAAAGGAGAACCGGAGCTCAATTTTGAATATGAAATTTATGAATTTAATGAAGATTATGAATATAATGAAGATAATAATTCAGTCTGAATTACTAACTTGGTAATGACAAAAACTGACAAGTTTGTTTACATATTAAAATCCTGCGAAGTGTGACAAGGTCGGACTGTAATCAATTATAGACATTAGAGCTACAGTTATATTGTAATTCATGAAAACTTACTAGCGACGGCAGCCCAGCCCTAATATTGTGTGTCCCAAACACATTTAATGAACGTCTACTCCCTAATGAGAATTAAAGTAACTAATTATTCGTTATTATTATATTATTAGAAATACGAAACACGAGTTGGGTCATGTTTTATCATTGTGCACAATTTCGCCACGTTATATTTTTATTTTTATAAACTCGCTTGAATCCTGATAGCTGAATTTTTTGAAATGTTGAAAATTTATCGTTGTCAATGAAAAATGAAAAAATGAAAATGAAAAAATATTTTTTGCGTATCCTTTCAATAAAAAAATAGTCCTTATAGGGCAGACCTTGAGACGTTTTTAATTGGACATTACAAAATTCAAGTTTGTCTGGATCCTAGGGTCAATTCATTTCAGATCGTGTTGATGAGCTCTAGGATAGCTAATTGATAGCCTTGGGTACCAAATGTTGACTTTTAGATATTATGAAAAGGCCGTAGGTACTGGTAAATAGGTACACGCGGACTGCAGTATAAAATAAATAGTGTAGGAGGCGTAATTAAATCAATTGTAGTCAGCGATGTATCATGTACCCAAGACATTATTCATAATAACAACGCATGTGTCGATTAATATAAAAATAGAGATTAATCTATACTAATATTATAAAGCTGAAGAGTTTCTTTGGTTGAACGCGACTGATTCGAATTGAAAAATTATTTTTGTCTTTGATAGTCTATTGATTAAGGAAGGCTATTAGTAGGCTTTATAACATCATATATTTTAGTAGTTAGTTTTTTCCACAAATTAACGCAGGTGAAACCGCGAGGCACGGCTAGTATCTTATAAGGTAGTTTAATATAAAAATTATGCTTGCTCCAGTTGTTCAAGTTACACATCCTATCATTATGAATTCGAAAGTTTGAGCAAAAACTACTTGAGAAAAAACGCTTTTTTCATGAAATTTAGCTCTCAGGTAGACCATGATTTGGAATAGGATATAGGGTACTTATTATCAAAACCGCGGGCAGAGTACTAGGATCACCTAAAACAGAATGCTTTGACCGACTCACGTCTTTATACTAACGCCCCAACTCACATTCACTACACTACTGTAATATTATACTCCAAGTTCACTACGATTACTTTAATCGCTCCTTAATAAAGAATCACCATACAAACTCTGCACTACGGAGCGATTTAAGTAACCGTTAGTGACTCTGAGTTGGGGCGTAAGAAAGTCTAAAGTCATTATACATTAATTAGTAATTTAATCTTCAATATCTAATTAAAACGCTCAACGTTAGATTTAATGATGTGTTACTAAACTAGGTATGCAATCAATAAACCTATCATAGCTAATAACGAACTAAATAACACGTTGGAATTTGAAAAGTTCATTAAACACCAGTAAAATCACCTTTACGTTCAAATTTATAACAAATTCGTTGAAGCCAGACGATTATCATTTTACTGCCAAACAAATTGACGGGCCGGCCTTAAAAAAACAAAGCCAAACTAATAGTTAGCTAAGAGGGAGTATACACTCACCAGTATTCATTGTGACGGAATAAGAGACCACTCATTAATATGTAAGTACAATTTTTGACCCCCCTTAATCCCATGTAAGAGCATATGGACTCCCAACTTCCTCTTCTTACGTAAGATTTTATTTGGTTTTAGAAGAGGATCATTATATGGACTCATAACATAGTCTAGCAAAGATATTTTATTAATGTTATAAAACATTTAAAAAATCCCATTAAAATTAGTAGAATTAGATATTGTGGGCATAGTCCATCACGTCAGTTAAACACACAATGCATTTGTGCGTTTGTAGCACTTTAAAACAAAGGAATTTAAAATTCTTTACAAATAAAAAGAGGGAAAAGTAATTACAATTAATCAAATGTTGAGCTTGAATTATATTATGTTATGGGACTAAAATTTTAGGCTTTTCTACAGAGAATTTGACACCCATTTAGATCTCAATTCTTTTTTGAACATGGCTCTCATTTCACATTTAATTTTATGTTTTTGATGAGATAGGTATTATCTAAATTCTAATCAAAGTGGACAGTGGGCATGCTACTCATAGAGTATAAAAGCGTGGGCATTCAACTAGCTATAAATACAGCAGCACTACACTTGTATTATAATATCGTATAATCCGATTTTATTGATGGATATGTTATCGAATTAATGCTTTAGTTATGAGCGTATTGCAGATATTGCCATAACCGGATAATAATGTGGAAATCTGAAACTCTTCATGGGATAATAAGGGCGATATAACGACATACTGACGAGGAGGCAAATAATTCATAAGATGTTAGTTTAGATACCATAATATTTCAAATATTACAATGACATAGTCGGCTTTTTGCTATACTGTCCTAGTGACATAGTTCCAAGGTTCTCTAAGTTACACGGTCAAAGTCAAAGTCAAAATATTTTATTCATATAGGTATCACTGATACACTTATGCACGTTATTTTTTTGGCTTTTCGGAAGGTGCTTTGTCGTGGAGGAGAAGAAAAGCCTAAAGAAACTCCTCAGCACATCTTTTAAAAAAATATTACAAAAAAAGATAATAATACAAAAGTATTTACTATTCTGAGCGGAACTGGTTGCAGAGCTGGTCATTTCCATGCGTCTTTGTCATTTAAATACTCGTCTACACTATAATATCCCTCTGGTTTGTGGCCAACTCTGTGTTGGAAAGAAGAAATGTATAAAGAAATTATTGTATCTTTAGTTTTCAGCATTAACGATTTGAGCGAGCAGTTCACACACACATGTAACTTTATAGTATAGTAAAGACAATACAACAAAATTTACCTCTCGTCACACAATACACGCAGCGAACTTTGAACGCAGGCCTTAAAACAGAGCCCTCCATAATAAAAACCAAGAGCCGAAACAAAGAGGCATGAGCTGGAAGTGACGTCACAACAGGTGTCGGTACCCTATCGCTTTGCACCTTGCGCGAGCACTCAAGTGAAAAGAGCGAGCGTGTATAGACCCTTTTAGGTCTTTGTTAGGAAAAATGGGATGTGTTTTTTACTTAGATCAAAGAGTTAAAATGGATTTGTAAAGCAAAGAGTAGGATTCTAGGATAGTTTCTTATTCCATTAATTTAATGGATAATTACACGTAACTTTTGGCTATTCTCGTGATGCCATGTCATAATTGTGCGTGTCACTGGCAATCTTAGAGCAGGCGACTTGAAAATGAAACCGTTAATTTATTTATTTCGTCCTCACTAACATTCACGCAAGCAATTCACATGGCATGTAACGAACTGTTTTATTGGAACGATTGGAACGAAGTTCCTTATCGCGCGTTGTGAAAGGGGGCTAGACGGAAAATACGACACTTTTTGATGCTTACGAATGACGACACTTTTTTTGAAGTGATTCAGAGAGTTTTACAGAGATACTAGCTTGATTCAACAATACTTAAATCGAAAGGAACTTCGTTCCATCCGGGTGTCCCTTGACACCTCTCATGTTTTTATGTACAATATATTATGTATACCCTCCCCTCTAATATTGAGCCAACCAGTATTGTCACAGTTAGCGCCGCCTGTTGCTAAAGTCTAATTAGACACGGGACAAGACGCATCAATCCGCAACGTCCCGGACATTTTCCTGCTTTCCCGGCCACCTGGCAACCCTTTCCTAAAGGATTCCTTTCCAAGGATTAAAAGGCAAAAGTGATTGACTGATGTATCAACGCACAGGCCAAACCCATAGGGCTAGGAACCAGTGTTGGCATTAATCAATTAAATTTTTAATCAATTAATTAATTTGATTAATTTTAATCAGATTAAATTAATCATGATTAAAATAATCACGATTAAAAAAGTAATCGTAATCATGATTATTGACGTTAATCATTAATCACTAATCATTAATTGATTAACTTGATTTTGATTATACACAGTGATAGCCTAGCGGTTAGAACGTTGGTCTCCCGAACGCGGGGGCCCGAGTTCAAATCCTGGCACGCACCTCTAATTTTCAAACATTAAGTGCGTATTACAAGTTAATTATCACTTGCTTCGGTGAAGGAAAAAATCGTGAGGAAACCTGCCCACCAGAAAGTTCTCCATAAAGTTCTCAAAGGTGTGTGAAATCTACCAATCCGCACTTGGCCAGCGTGGTAGACTATGGCCTGTACCCCTTACATTGTAAGAGGAGACCCCGAGCCCAGCAGTGGGACAATAATGGGTTGTTGCTTTGCTTTTTTTTTAAAGTATTTATATACAATGATTGAAGTTTTATGTACGTTTTATTCACCTCCTCAAGTGATGCAGAAATCAGCACGTTTGCACAAATTGTCCTTTAGGCGGTTTAGCACAAGAACACTTCACTTCGAACTTTATCAAAAGCAGTCACTATTCTTAATTTTAATTCGTCTCTGTTCGAATACTCCATAGCATACACAACACTTTTAACCTCGCCCCACAAATAGGAATCCACCGATCACCGAAGTAAGTACCACCGATCACGTAAGACGTCGTAGGTATCCTGCGATTAGGAAATGCTTCGCGATATAGCCGAATGGCACCACTTACACTATTATTGGCACGAGCATATGCACGAACCATCTCCCAGTATTCTTCATTCGTAAATGACATTTTTGTTACTTTGTTAATTAATCAATGTTATGATCTTAGACCTGATCAGCGCGTGCGCGTAAACAGAACTGAGGTAGTGAGTATGAGTAGGTTTCAATGTAGGTTTGGCGTAAATTTTGGTAGGCGAAGTCGGCGGCGGCAACGTCGCTCAAAGAGACCGAAAGCCGCCGCGGTGTCTTTGAGCGCGCCGACTTTTGTCGAAAGCGGTAAAACTACAAACACCGGTAGTATTTGTGTTTCACCGCGTTTTTGATGTAATAAAATGTTATTTATTAATCGCGTGACTTGAATTCGCGTGTGCTCCAAGTGTCCACACTTTTTGTTTTTAATAGATAATTAGGTCAAATTTTAAGCACCCTTTTTAATTACATATTTGGATTGAGAATCGAGTACTGAGTATTCCCTATAAATATCACAAGTGTCGTGTGTGTGTGTTGTATAAGAAATGATGGAAAATAATGACACACATATTTTCTTAAAATATTTTTATTAATTATTTAAAGAACAAAACAATAATTTCTAACGTTCAAATATACTGAATTCTAATAATGAAGAATGTGTTTTAATCAACTAAACTTAAACATTAGTTATGTGATTTTTTGATGTTCAAGTTACATTTCATAACTACTTTTTTTTCAAATAGGTCGTCTGCTAATTTGTTTGACCTTGGTCTATTTAGCATAGTTGCAAAAGAAAACATTCTTTCCACCAAGCCAGAGGACGGCATTGGTGTATTGTACTTAATAAACACTTTGCCTATAGCAGGATAACTTTGTAGAAGCTTCAACAACACAAAAATTCATACCATAAAAATGAAACGGGCAAGTGCGTCCTACACGATTTTTGACACGATTCGCAATCCCCCCTTATACGCCCACAACTCCTATTAAACAAACCTTGCCGGATCCACCTCTAACCCCCCACCCAAATTTTAATTTTTTTTTTGGAAAATCCGTAACTACCATATATTTCGGAAACGGTGCGTCCTACACGATTTTTGACACGATTCACAACTCCCCCTTATACGCCCACAACTCTTATTAAACAAACCTTGCCGGATCCATCCCTAACCCCCCACCCAAATTTTCAATTTTTTTTTTTGGAAAAACCGAAACTACCATATATCTCGGAAACGGTGCGTCTTACACGATTTTTGACACGATTTGCAACCCCCCCTTAGACGCCACAACTCCCATTAAACAAACCTTGCCGGATCCACCCCTAACCCCCCACCCAAATTTTCAATTTTTTTTTTTGGAAAAACCGAAACTACCATATATCTCGGAAACGGTGCGTCTTACACGATTTTTGACACGATTTGCAACCCCCCCTTAGACGCCACAACTCCCATTAAACAAACCTTGCCGGATCCACCCCTAACCCCCCACCCAAATTTTCAATTTTTTTTTTTGGAAAAACCGAAACTACCATATATCTCGGAAACGGTGCGTCTTACACGATTTTTGACACGATTTGCAACCCCCCCTTAGACGCCACAACTCCCATTAAACAAACCTTGCCGGATCCACCCCTAACCCCCCACCCAAATTTTCAATTTTTTTTTTTGGAAAAACCGAAACTACCATATATCTCGGAAACGGTGCGTCTTACACGATTTTTGACACGATTTGCAACCCCCCCTTAGACGCCACAACTCCCATTAAACAAACCTTGCCGGATCCACCCCTAACCCCCCACCCAAATTTTCAATTTTTTTTTTTGGAAAAACCGAAACTACCATATATCTCGGAAACGGTGCGTCTTACACGATTTTTGACACGATTCGCAACCCCCTCTTAGACCGCCACAACTCTTATTAAACAAACCTTGCCGGATCCACCCCTAACCCCCCACCCAAATTTTCAATTTTTTTTTTTGGAAAAACCGAAACTACCATATATCTCGGAAACGGTGCGTCTTACACGATTTTTGACACGATTCGCAACCCCCCCTTAGACGCCACAACTCCCATTAAACAAACCTTGCCGGATCCACCCCTAACCCCCCACCCAAATTTTAATTTTTTTTTTTGGAAAAACCGAAACTACCATATATCTCGGAAACGGTGCGTCTTACACGATTTTTGACACGATCCGCAACCCCCCCTTAGACCGCCAAAGCTCCCATTAAACAAACCTTGCCGGATCCACTCCTAACCCCCCACCCAAATTTTCAATTTTTTTTTGTGGAAAAACCGAAACTACCATATATCTCGGAAACGGTGCATCTTACACGATTTTTGACACGATTCGCAACCCCCTCTTAGACCGCCACAACTCTTATTAAACAAACCTTGCCGGATCCACCCCTAACCCCCCACCCAAATTTTCAATTTTTTTTGTGGAAAAACCGAAACTACCATATATCTCGGAAACGGTGCGTCTTAAACGATTTTTGACACGATCCGCAACCCCCCTTAGACCCTCACAGCTCCCATTAAACAAACCTTGCCGGATCCACCCCTAACCCCCCACCCAAATTTTCAATTTTTTTTGTGGAAAAACCGAAACTACCATATATCTCGGAAACGGTGCGTCTTACACGATTTTTGACACGATTCGCAACCCCCTCTTAGACCGCCACAACTCCTATTAAACAATTCTTTCCGGATCCATCCCTAACCCCCCACCCAAATTTTAATTATTTTTTTTTGAAAAACCGAAACTACCATATATCTCGGAAACGGTGCGTCTTACACGATTTTTGACACGATCCGCAACCCCCCTTAGACCTCCACAGCTCCCATTAAACAAACCTTGCCGGATCCACCCCTAACCCCCCACCCAAATTTTCATTTTTTTTTAGGAAAAACCGAAACTACCATATATCTCGGAAACGGTGCGTCTTACACGATTTTTGACACGATTCGCAACCCCCTCTTAGACCGCCACAACTCTTATTAAACAAACCTTGCCGGATCCACCCCTAACCCCCCACCCAAATTTTCAATTTTTTTTTTTGGAAAAACCGAAATACCATATATCTCGGAAACGGTGCGTCTTACACGATTTTTGACACGATCCGCAACCCCCCCTTAGACCCTCACAGCTCCCATTAAACAAACCTTGCCGGATCCACCCCTAACCCCCCACCCAAATTTTCAATTTTTTTTGTGGAAAAACCGAAACTACCATATATCTCGGAAACGGTGCGTCTTACACGATTTTTGACAAGATTCGCAACTCCCTCTTAGACCGCCACAACTCCTATTAAACAATCCTTTCCGGATCCATCCCTAACGCCCCACCCAAATTTTAATTTATTTTTTTTGGAAAAACCGAAACTACCATATATCTCGGAAAAGGTGCGTCTTACACGATTTTTGACACGATTCGCAACCCCCCCTTAGACGCCACAACTCCCATTAAACAAACCTTGCCGGATCCACCCCTAACCCCCCACCCAAATTTTCAATTTTTTTTTTTGGAAAAACCGAAACTACCATATATCTCGGAAACGGTGCGTCTTACACGATTTTTGACACGATTCGCAACCCCCTCTTAGACCGCCACAACTCTTATTAAACAAACCTTGCCGGATCCACCCCTAACCCCCCACCCAAATTTTCAATTTTTTTTTTTGGAAAAACCGAAATACCATATATCTCGGAAACGGTGCGTCTTACACGATTTTTGACACGATCCGCAACCCCCCCTTAGACCCTCACAGCTCCCATTAAACAAACCTTGCCGGATCCACCCCTAACCCCCCACCCAAATTTTCAATTTTTTTTGTGGAAAAACCGAAACTACCATATATCTCGGAAACGGTGCGTCTTACACGATTTTTGACACGATCCGCAACCCCCCTTAGACCTCCACAGCTCCCATTAAACAAACCTTGCCGGATCCACCCCTAACCCCCCACCCAAATTTTCAATTATTTTTTTTGGAAAAACCGAAACTACCATATATCTCGGAAAAGGTGCGTCTTACACGATTTTTGACACGATTCGCAACCCCCCCTTAGACGCCACAACTCCCATTAAACAAACCTTGCCGGATCCACCCCTAACCCCCACCCAAATTTTAATTTTTTTTTTGGAAAAACCGAAACTACCATATATCTCGGAAACGGTGCGTCTTACACGATTTTTGACACGATTCGCAACCCCCCCTTAGACCCTCACAGCTCCCATTAAACAATCCTTTCCGGATCCATCCCTAACCCCCCACCCAAATTTAAATTTTTTTTTTTTGGAAAAACCGAAACTACCATATATCTCGGAAACGGTGCGTCTTACACGATTTTTGACACGATTCGCAACCCCCCCTTAGACGCCACAACTCCCATTAAACAAACCTTGCCGGATCCACCCCTAACCCCCCACCCAAATTTTCAATTTTTTTTTTGGAAAAACCAAATATACCATATATCTCGGAAACGGTGCGTCCTACATGATTTTCGAAACGATTCGCAACCCCCCGTAAACCCCAACAACCCAAATTTTCAAAAGATTTTTTGGAAAAACAAGAACCACGAACATAAGAAACACTGTATAATGCTTCCTATCTCATTTTCTACCACATTAAATCTTATGAATTTATGTGTCTGTCTCTCTTTACTGTCGCTTTTTCGTTTCATCGACTTTCAAAACACAACGATGCTTAAGAAGTTTTTCAAAAACAATATTAAAGATAAAAAATATTTTAATTGTATGTATCTACTTTTTTACTCTTTTATACAACTTTTAGATCAATCTGTACTTTATAGGGTTCTGTATCCAAATTATTGCTATAAGTTTGGGGAATCCCAAGTAAGAAGTCATTATATTTTATGAACTACGACTTACCGAGTTTGCTTTTTGCAATTCGAGTTATAGAATATTAAAATTATATTAATACCTCGCAGGGAAATAACACTTTGTTAGAGTTATTGCGAGTTACTTTGTTGAGTTGTTATTTGCTAGGAAATCGCCCTCGCTTCGCTTCGGAAAGGGTGGTGAGGGAAAATTAATATAGCCTATGTCACCTGGAGATGGTTTGTCTTCCCAACGGTGAGAGAATTTTTCAAGTCGGTTTGGTGGTTTCGGAGCCTATTCAATGCAAACAATCAAGTCTTTCCTCTTTATAATACTAGTATAGATAATGAAATATGGTTCAGGGGATCTCGGGGCTGGGACGGGAGCGACATCCTCCTCGCTTGTATCCCTATTTAGCATATTGGGCACAGTCATAGCACAACCGATAATTAATTGTACTCAGTTGGTCGAGCTACACCTGTAATTTAAATGGTCCGAGCTGAAAATCAGTGCCGTTCTTATCGCGGCTTTCGCTGAGTTCGGTCCTTTTTACGGCTTTATACTGCAGCACAGATCCCTTTTTTTGTAATATATTTTAGTTTTAGATCTAAGATTATATTAGATTTTGTTTTTTTTTATTTATTTATCTTTTATTTCTTTTTTTTTGTTTTGTTTAATTTATTTACAAACTATTCTTAAATGTGTTTCAATAAAGATGTTTTTGTTTGTTTTCCTGATGCTGTGCGGTGAAAAGCCGTGAATAAAGATTTTTCTTTCTTTCTTTCTTTCTTTCTTTCAAATATCTTTAATTCCACCCACTATTTAAATAAACAGTGCAACAGTTCGGCATCTTTAAAAACAATACGTCGTCGGCACGCCGCTGACACAGCTGACCTTGTCCGCCTACTTTGTTTGTTTGTCTTACCGCGGGGGCCAGCGCACGCCCCACCCGCCTTGTCAGTGCAGATCACGCACACATAGCTGTGCATGTTTTTTTACCTAAAATAAGTTAATGCTTGACCATAATCCCACCTGATGGTAAGTGAAGATATGGTCCAGGATGGTGAGCGCACTAACTTAATAAAAGCCTATTCACTCTTTTCTTGAAGTCATCCACGTCATAGGTGGGTGGGAACGCAGACGCAGGCAAGCTATTCCAATCCTTCGCAGTGCGCATAATAAATGACGATTCAAACCGCCTCGTCCGTACCGGCGGGATGTCTACCACGAAAGGGTGGATACCAGCCGTGCGTCGTGTCATTCGATGGAGGAACGGGGAAGGGGGAATTAATTCAAATAATTCCTGCGCACACTCTCCAAAATGTGCCCTATAGAAAACCGAGAGGCTGGCCACTCTGCGCCTGTGCTCGAGACTTTGCAGATTGGTCTTAACCAGATCTCGGTCACCAATGAGCCTCTTCGCACGCCTCTCCATCGAATCCAAAGCAGAAAAGTGACATTTGGCTGCACCTACCCAAATGTGAGAACAGTACTCCACACATGGCCTAACCTGAGCTTTGTATAAGGTTAACAATTGCCTCGGTGTGTAGTAGTGTTCTCGCGTAAGGCGTTTATATGAAGCTTACATTCTGTATTGTTTATTCTGTGCCTCAGCCACACCTAGAGCATCGAGCCCGGGTTTACCCGGACCGAAAAACCCGGGTTTTCCCGGTTATGAGGATTACAAAAAAACCCGGGTTTGATTTTTAAAACTCGGGTTTTTCGGTTTTTTTTTTAATACTTTTGTTTTTGTTATTTATTAAGTTTAAGCCACAAGAGATTGGGCGTGCAAAATGGCGCCGAGAAGAAAGTGGGTCCCTTCGGAATTGGACGACGGAACCACCGAGGATACTTGTTGGCTAACTTTTTGTAGAAGGAAGATCTCTTAATGATGAAGTCCCTCTTCAGAAAGAAGCCTCAACGCAGGTGGACTTGGATAAGTCTTGATAGTTCCACAAAAAGCGAGATAGACTACATTCTGGCAGACAAATTGCACATATTTAATGATGTCTTTGTGATCAGCAGGTTCAAAACCGGAAGCGATCACCGTATTGTGCCTCTTGCACATTAAATATCGACGTGAAGCTGGAACGGTCATGCCTGATGAAGTCTATGCTTCGTCCAACACCTGTCCAAATCCAGGGATCCGAAAACTTTCAACTTGAGCTGCAAAATAGTTTTGCGTACCTAGAATCATGCACGTCGGTGGAGGAGTTTAACACCAGGATGGTAGCGACTGTCCACGAGGTAAGGTCGAAGTATTTCAAGACCCACCCCAGTGGTAGATCTCAAGTTCTCTCAGAACAAAGTCTCGGTATTATGAGAGATCGACGAGAACTATGTGTGCAGTCTCCAACCTCTATGGCGGAATACCGACGGCTCAATGAACAGATCTCCAAGTGTAGGCGACGCAATTTTCGCAAACACAACGCAAATCCTGTAAAAAACACAATAGAGCGAAACCAGGGCTCCAAAGTGTTCGCCAGAGACCTGTCTATTGGGCAAAGTCAGCTCACGAAGTTGAAGACCGAGTCCAGCACCATAGTTACGTCGAAACCTGAAGTTCTGCGTGAAACTGAGAGATACTACGGACGGTTGTATACCTCCTCTCAAGCTCCACCTCCCAGTGAGGAGAGCGACAAGAGAGCTAAATTAACCCGACACTACACAGAGGATATCCCGGACGTCAGCCTGTATGAGATAAGAGAGGCTCTCAAACAGCTTAAAAACAACAAGGCACCGGGAGATGACGGTATCACCGCCGAGCTGCTAAGAGCTGGGGGGAAACCCCTCCTAGTGGCGCTCCAAAAACTGTTTGATACCGTCATCTATACTGGAACTACCGCGGGAGCGTAGAGCAGAAGTGTGGTGACTCTGTTTTTCAAAAAGGGCGATAAAGCCCGTTTTGAAGAACTACAGGCCAATCGCACTTCTGAGCCACGTTTATAAGTTGTTTTCGAGGGTGCTCACAAATCGCATTGCACGCAGGTTTGACGACTTTCAGCCTCTCGAACAAGCAGGATTCCGAAAAGGCTACAGCACTCTATGGTGCTGTACATACACACACTGCGGCAGATTATACAGAAGACCGAGGAGTATAATCTGCCGTTATGTGTCGCCTATGTGGACTATGAGAAAACCTTTGATTCTATCGAGAACTGGGCAGTACTAAATTCTCTTCAGCGGTGCTGAATCGACTACCGGTATATCGAGGTGTTGAAGTATTTGTACTCATCAGCTACCATGTCCGTCAAAGTACACGACATAGCCATGAACCCCATCCAATTGCAGAGAGGTGTCAGGCAAGGGGACTTATATCCCCAAAACTGTTCACCGCTGCGTTGGAAGATGTGTTCAAGCTGATGGAGTTGAAACGACGTGGCATTAAAATCAATGGCGAATACATCACACACCTGCGATATGCCGATGATATAGTCATCCTGGCAGGATCCCTGGAGGAACTAGGTACAATGCTAGGGGACTTGAACAGCGCCTCACAACGGGTCTTAAGATGAATGTCCATGTTACACCCGTACCGGTTGTTGTTGACGGCGCTGCTCTCGAAGTTGTAGACGAATACAATTACCTGGGACAAGTGATCCAGATGGGTAAGTCCAACTTCAAGAAAGAAGTCACTCGTAGAATCCAACTCGGATGGGCTGCGTTCGGGAAACTGCGTCATATCTTGTCGTCCAAAACACTACCTCAGTGCCTGAAGTCGATGGTGTTCGAGCAGGGTGTGTTGCCAGTGATGACATACGGATCCGAGACGTGGTGCTTCACTATTGGCCTAATCCACAAGCTCAGAGTAACGCAGCGGGCTATGGAGAGGGCTATGCTTGGTATTTCTCTAAGTGATCGCATCAGAAACGAGGAGATCCGTAGACGAACAAGGGTAACCGACATAGCTCAAAGAATTAGCCGGCTGAAGTGGCAATGGGCCGGCTATATAGTGCGAAGGACCGATAACCGTTGGGGAAGAAAGGTCCTCGAATGGCGCCCGCGTCTCGGAAAACGGAGTACAGGACGTCCCCCGACAAGATGGACCGACGACCTGAAGAAGACAGCGGGCATCCGCTGGATTCAGAAGGCTCAGGACCGGTCAGAGTGGCGCAAGTTAGGGGAGGCCTATGTCCAGCAGTGGACCTCCAAGGGCTGATGGATGGAAGAAAAAATAAATCTTTATCACTTTTTTAAACATTTAAAACTGTTTTTGTAATTTGTAAAGTACTATTTCGTTTATTTAAATTCTTCCTCATCCTTTATAATTTGTACTCATTGCAGAAAATCGATATATAAATGCAGATTAGTGTTTTTTTTGAAAAAATACAATAAAAGGATCGAAATGCTCGAAAAAATGATATGAGTGATATGAATGATATGATATGAATGAATAGGCTTTTACTAAGTTAATGCGTCTTATCACCAACGACTTCATCGCCACTTACCATCAGGTGGGATTGTAGTTAAGTATTAACTTATGAGTTAAAAAAAACCGGTCTACCCGGGTTTTGATACTCTTAATCCCGAAAACCCGGGTTTTCAAAATTACCCCTACCCGGTGTTTACGCAGGCCATAAAAGTATAGTCTGTGAAATTGGAATAAGGAATGTTTACATTTTGAATTAATTGTTTTATTATACAGAATTCCATTTTGGTTTATTTATTACTGCTTTTGAAGTAACATATTTATGCATTGCATAAGCTGTTGGTGTTGCTCTTCCAATAAATTGAATAAATAAATAAAAAAGATTGTGTGGTTTTATGAAACCACGGTATAAGTGAAAATTTTTTTTCGTATTGTAGACATTTAACTAAAAATTTTTGGATAAATATTCGATTTAGGGTATTAAAATGGCATCATCCTCGTTGATCAGTTTTTCGGACTGACTAGCTGTGTCGTTGTTTATCAAAAGCAAGAAATAGCAACATAAGTATATACCTGGTCATCATCAGACCTTCAGAATGTATCATGTAGTAGCACCCGTACTCAATCAGATAAATGTTGAAAGCTAGGTCATCCTAAGTAAGTACTTCCGTGAGAACCGATAAGTATATACCTGGTCATCATCAGACCTTCAGAATGTATCATGTAGTAGCACTCGTACTCAATCAGATAAATATTGAAAGCTAGGTCATCCTAAGTACTTCCGTTACTGAGAACCGATAAGTATATACCTGGTCATCATCAGACCTTCAGAATGTATCATGTAGTAGCACCCGTACTCAATCAGATAAATGTTGAAAGCTAGGTCATCCTAAGTACTTTCGTTACTGAGAACCGATAAGTATATACCTGGTCATCATCAGACCTTCAGAATGTATCATGTAGTAGCACCCGTACTCAATCAGATAAATGTTGAAAGCTAGGTCATCCTAAGTACTTCCGTTACTGAGAACCGATAAGTATATACCTGGTCATCATCAGACCTTCAGAATGTATCATGTAGTAGCACCCGTACTCAATCAAATAAATGTTGAAAGCTAGGTCATCCTAAGTACTTTCGTTACTGAGAACCGATAAGTATATACCTGGTCATCATCAGACCTTCAGAATGTACCTATTATGTAGTAGCACCCGTACTCAATCAGATAAATGTTGTAAGCTAGGTCATCCTAAGTACTTCCGTTACTGAGAACCGATAAGTATATACCTGGTCATCATCAGACCTTCAGAATGTATCATGTAGTAGCACCCGTACTCAATCAGATAAATGTTGAAAGCTAGGTCATCCTAAGTACTTCCGTTACTGAAAACCGATAAGTATATACCTGGTCATCATCAGACCTTCAGAATGTATCATGTAGTAGCACCCGTACTCAATCAGATAAATGTTGAAAGCTAGGTCATCCTAAGTACTTTCGTTACTGAGAACCGATAAGTTAAGAACCGACCGTCACGCGACATGCGACACACATACCAAAAAGTTTGAGACGATGCACGCGATGTAATAAAAGTTTCACTTTAATAAGTAGTTAATCGTTAATCAAATAATCAAATCCACGATTAAAGATTATGATTATTAATCTTAATCATTTCAAATTTGATTATGATTAATTAATCCTAATCAAATTTTTTGATTACGATTTTTAATCATTAATTTTTAATCGTTAATCAGATTAACTTTGGGCCAACACTGCTAGGAACTTAAAATTTCGCACACGTATTCCTCTTATGACGTAGGCATCCACTAAGGAAGAATTTTTCAAAATTCAACCCCCAATAGGGAGAAATAGGCGATTGTTAAGCATAATTCCGCGTGTGAAGCTGCGGGCAACAGCTAGTAGCGTATAAACGGTGTGATTCCATAACTTGGGTTGTTGGGGCTCACCACACCAACAGGATGCACTTGTGGCGTGACGCTTGGCTGGTCGTGAGTCCGTCGCGTCGCTATTGTTGACAAGAAATCGATATTGATCGATACGACACTTGAATGACTCATGAGGCATGCCTTCATCAGACTATAAAACGGTGTCAATAAGTCTGATTAAATTTAGTAAATTATAATACTAGATTTCAAGTATTTTGATGTAAAAACAAGATTTTTGTTTCGTTTGAATGAAAGTTTATTTAGGAAAATAAACTTTCAGGAAGAAGCTCGTGCTCGTGAAACGGCATAAATATCTTTTGGGTATTTTAAAAGCAAAAGAAAGCAGTGATAGCCTAGTGGTTAGAACGTTGGTCTCCCGAACCCGGGGGCCCGGGTTCAAATCCTGGCACGCACCTCTAATTTTCAAATATTATGTGCGTATTACAAGTTAATTATCACTTGCTTTGGTGAAGGAAAACATCGTGAGGAAACCTGCACACCTGAGAGTTCTCCATAATGTTCTCAAAGGTGTGTGAAGTCTACCAATCCGCACTTGGCCAGCGTGGTAGACTATGGCCTGTACCCCTCACATTGTGAGAGGAGACCCCGAGCCCAGCAGTGGGACAATTATGGGTTGTTGCTTTGCTTTTTGCTTTTATTTTAAAAGAATGAAGTGCAATAGAAACACCGATTTGTGTACAGTAAACAGTTGGTGCTCTAAAACTCCAAAGTCTATTTATCAATAGCACTACAAAGTCCGGAGAAGCACCAGTAGTAAAACCACTTGATATCAATAAAACCGACGTAAAAATACTACTATAATAAAAGGAATTAAAACTACTTTTTACTTATAAGGAACGTAAAACCCAACTTCGTTGATGAAATGATTTATCGTCTGTAAATACGATCCGAAAACAGACTCAAATACAATGATGTTTAAATAAATATAGATAGGTTATGCCCTTACAAATCAACCAAAAATCTGTTCCGATGTCCGCAAGGCACGCTTTATTGCTTTATCGCACGTCTTTATCGCTCTCGCGTCAAAACTACATCGCTATCTCTTTCTTCACCTGAATAAGAGTTCCTAATTGGGAACTTTTTGAGTCACACAACGCGCGCGCTTATGACATATCTGCCTCTTTTTAATATATAATATCATTGCTCAAATATAAAACCACCTGTAGCGTGTTAATCCATAAGCCGTAAAGCGTGGTATTTACTACCGATGTCGGGCTATTTTTGGCCGAGCTTTTGGTGAAAAGGCCTCTGAGTCGACGCGAAGTCAAGTTCACGCGGTACAAGAATCTCCAATTATGGGTCTTGAGTCACCAGTGACTTATTGAGTCATGGTGTGACATCATGGTCAGCGCGAGAAGATATTATGTAAACAAACTACTTTATGTAGGTGTGGCCATGGACCATTCTTGAGATTTATCGATGGCTGACGAATATCTGAAAGAAACGAGCGAAACCTTTTATTTAAAGTACTGGGTTCAGGATGATAAAATTTTGTGACTCTGATGCAGTATATCACCTCTATCCCGTTGGTCCCTAAGATACTGGACTGGACACCCTCCATGCCATAACGTGAAATAATTGGTGCAAAGTTAAGTCTCCCTAGCGATCAACTTAATAACTAAATTATTTTCGGTTTTTTACATTCTCTAAGTTATCAAAAGCTGTCTAGAAAGATTTATCGATGAAAACTTGATAAAAAACGACGTATTTAATTAAACTTTCGAATGAAATTTCTACACAATGAAAGTAAATTTCACAAATGATTTGATTTTATCTTTAGGTTTTCCACACAAAAATTTAAATCGCTCACAATGAGGGGAGCGCGGGGCCAATTGATACGTCACGAATTATAGAGCTATGCGGGCATGTGGCATTCGGTGTCAGTGGAGACTACGAGCAACGACCTAACACTTTCACCAACCTTGCTCACGCCTACGCTCACGATAGGGTTGGCACTCTTACTAAATTATATTTTTCAGTGCTGTTTTGTCCACGGTTTTCTGCTTTGCAAAGCCAAACTTTGTGAGAATCTATTGAACAGACCTACGTATCTATCGCTATACGATATGACTGGCTATATGATAGATTTAATTAAATGACCCTAATCCCTGTGATACTAGAGTTATTTAGAATTACTTGATACTTATTTTCCGTACAATTACCCTGGGGAAACTTATATTCTTACTTTCTATCAGCTTAAATCTTATTATTTGAAAGTTACGTATTGTTATATGATTTTAGACGAAATTTATATCTGGCAGTTTAAGTAATCCACAGGGAATCGATACTGTGTTGTTTTACTTTTAAATCTTATTATCGGCGTGACAGCCCTACAGCCGTACAAGAACAATATTGGTTGTTGAGTCTATATAGAGCAATGGGGTCAATAATGTAAGCTATGTTTATAGGTTATCGACCGTGAATATATAAAAAACGAAGCCTTAATGACGGTCTGTACGTCCGGTCATTTTAACAGGACTTGCTTTGGCTTGCTTTGGATTTGTTGACGTTGTTTCGGCCTCTGGAGTCGGGATAGCTCTTAACAATTTATAGAAAGAAACAGAAATTTGACTGCCGTTCGAACTATAAGACGTTTATCACTGCTATAAACATTCCCTTAAGGCTTAAACCATAAAACCCCTTTCTCATTGCGTTACGTGTAAGCAATTAATGACATGCGCGAAACACGCGGCTTGAGACACGAGTCTCCATATGAGCAGTGTTATGTTTTACGAGAATTACGAGCGTTGGACTTGTTCGAGTGCAGGAAATTCGAATTTGTCAATTAAAACCCGGACAATTGCTCGCGCGCTAGATTTGGTGAAAAGATGGGTTGCGTTCACAGTAGCGTCAGAATTTGGAAATAGTGAAGTTGCAAGCTTTTTTTCATATTTGATTTTTACGACATGCATCGTTTTGAGTAAAAACTTGTATGAATGAAAGAGTTAGTGGTTTATAAAAGTGGATGAGCTGAAGACCATAATATTAAATTAAATTAATTCATTACTATTTAAAAACTAAAGGTAAAAACTTACAATTTATGGTGGTAGCAATGACTATTTCAAAGTGTGTCTTAAAAAGGTACAAGATAAAACTATCATATTTTTTGTGGTTTGAGCGTGGTGAACACGTCCTTATGATATATTGAGCCAAATTGCGTCAGTCACGCACCTAACCCATCGTTCAACAATTTTTACAGATTATGTATGGAATGACATTCGTTACATGGGTAATACGGAAGTTAACAATCAGAAATACTCGTAGAAATACGTGTAAAGTTTGTAAAGACAATTGTTGAGCATTCGTCAAGCTTTAGGCAAATATTATGTCACTACTCATAAGTCAAAGGTCATACATGTTTCTTTGTCGTGTCGTAACTGTTTATTATAATTATTATTTGATTATTACTATCATAAACTTACCCCAACTATGTTATTATCAGGCGATTTTATAGTAGGCATTATTGGTTAAACGAAGTGCTGGATTCAGTTTCCGACCAGGCATATCATGAACTCTTAATTCCAGCCAAGTTCCAGTGTAAACGTCAAATTCGTGTTACGAAATCGGTCACGTGACACTTTTTAGCCAATCATACGTCGTTTAAAGCCCGAGAAATGAATTGCCTGGAACATGAATGGTTTTATAAAAGTTCATAATAGGCCCGCAGGTATAAAAATGTCCCATAAAATGTGTGCTTCATGCACGTGGGGTCATGGTTGTTTTGTTAGATGCTCTTTCATTTCGTTTTGACTATTCAAATCTATGATCGTTATGACATCAAAAAGTTGATTGATTGTTGAAAATTGCTGTTTCCAGTTTGGTTTCCGGATCGGGTAGTCTTGCTTTCACTCATATTAATAAGGAATGATGGTAATAACAAGCTTATATTGTCTCAATTTTCACTGGTCCAAGTTGAGAATTCTCATAACAATGTACCTAAGTATTTAAAAACTTCAAAAGTAATACACGGTCATAGGTTTCTTTGAAGAATTAAAGAAATTACTTAGGAAAGCATACCAGCTAATTTTGGTGCTGGTACGTTTCCACCAACAGTCAACCTTATGTGTAGAAAAACAATGAAAGCGGAACAAAATAAACATTTTCATAAAGGATATGTAAACAAATTGATATAATAGAATGAATATTTTAAGCAATAATCACCTGTACCTCTGAGGGAAAACTAGAGCCTAGCAGTGGGTTTATTTATGACCAACGCTAAGCGCTTCAAGCTCTTGACAACACTAAGTCTAGCAATATCTACACTAATAATATTAACACTATCAATGCCCAGTGCCGGATTTATATTTTTTATGAGTATAGGCCAATTTATTTCCGCCGCCCCATGTACCTTTCTAAAATAATAATTTTCCATTCATAGTAAGGAAGGCACTGAATAGTCACTAAGAAAGTGCGTAAAAAAACAAGAATCACAATTTTTTGCGACACTTTTTAATAGCAAAATCATCTATAATATATCATCTCCTGAAATCTGCCGCCCCTAGGACTCTGCCGCTCCTAGGCCGCGGCCTATACGGCCTATTGATAAATCCAGGACTGTCAATGCCAAGTGTCAATGTTTAGATAACAATGTTAATTAATACAGGACGAAACGACACTGCTTTGGTTAGGAAATTACCACATCCATGTCATGATCATTGTTCTTACAAGCTAAAAATAAACCAGACACCGATGATTTCAAAAGATGGCCCTTCGGAACATTTAAAACAAATGAACACCGCGATGTACAATATGTATTGAGCATTGGTCCAGTTGGACCAATATAAGTCCACTAGCTGAACCGGCAGACTTTGTTTTGCAACATATAAACTTTTATCCCCTATTTCATCCCCTTGGGGGTTGCATTTTGAAAATCCTTCCTTAGTGGATGCCTACGTCATAAGAAGAATACGTTTGGCCTGTGTGACTGCGTTGATACATCAGTCAATCACTTTTGCCTTTTGTATATGCAGATAAATAGTAATAGTCAATAAATAAATATAAATAACGCTACACACTCATAGCCCCACTAGGATTCCCTGTGTCGTGGGTGCCATGGACAACACACAAGACAAGGACACTCACACCTAGACCGAGAACAGAAATTATAACTCATCATTCAAATTTATGCCTCTCTGTGAATCAAACCCAGGACCCTTGGCGCGGCGAGCCGGAATGGTAACCGGCATTACGCCACACGGGTCGTCAATGGCACCTTCAACATAATATTTCCCTATTGAAAAGTACCAAAAGCAACGACCGTGAGATTATCCTGGCGATATAGAAAAAAACAATCATTGTTATTGTTTATCTGTCTGTCGGTCACAGATAACAACCAAGTTGCTCAATGCCATCGGTTTTTTGGCGCGAAATGTCAAATCAGTTATGGAAATTCAAATGTACTTGTAAATACCAAAACGAATTACCGGACTCTGGGATATTTGAATAATGAATTATGTACGGAAGAAGTAGGGTTGTGAAATTTAACTGACGTAAATGGTCATTGAGGCCCATTGTCGGCGATACCCCCTAGTTACAAACAATGCTGCCAATAGTACTCCAAGGTTTTGAAAAAATCTTTTGTTTGAGCTTTGATTTAACCAGCTATTAGGTCATAGATATATAGCCATTCAACATTAGTACTTTATACCAGTAGGATATTCTACCCAGATAAAGAAATAGGCTACTGATTGGAAATTCAACCCACCTTTCGAAATATGGGAATGAATCCGCATCGCATTTACGATCGTGACGTTTACGATTAAAAATTAAATCATCGCATCCTATGAGTGCAATTGGCTTCAACCCATTAATGGCCCATTACTGGACACGGGTCTCTCCTCTTGAGGAGGCCTAGAGCATACTTCACCACGCTGCTCCAGTGCGGATTGGTGGAGGGGTTAGTGGCCAACCCGAGTGTCGGAAGTTTTCAAACCCCCGAGGGCCTCCGACATGGCTTAACGACTGTTATTATGATAACAACCGGGACCGACGGCTTTATGTGCCCTCCGAAGCACGGAAACGCTCAAGAATTTTTTGCCACTAGCGGTCACCCATACACCGACCGCGCCCGCTGTTGCTTAACTTTGTCGATCACTTAAGATCGACGCAAGCCGCAGGGCTATGAGCGCTTCAGCTATGAGTGCAATTATGCAAATATTTTGTTTCATGTATAACAGGTCTCAATTTAATGGGTCACTGATAAATATGCGTTTTATAGTGAGTCATTCAAAAACCCAAAAGATATCGTTAATCCTGCACTTTAGTATCTAACTGATAACATTACTATTGAAATAAATAAAATCGTATCGGCTCACGCCACTCGTTGTGAGCAATGCGATATATTAAACACGTATGATATAGGTCAAGTTGAAGTTGTGGTCGGTGTAGTGTTGAGTCGGCAAGTAGATTACGTAAAGACATTTTATATGCCGGCTATTCTTGGAAACCTGCAGGCCATTTTCCCTAATACTAGTGCAAAATATTAATTCGCTTAATGACCATGTGCAAAAAAACAGCCCATGCTGTATGTAAAAGGTTGTGTTGAAAAATAATAATACCTATTTAATATTCTGCTAAAAATATTACATGAAAAAAATTAAGAATTTCATTCCTTTGTTTCAGGATCTCATCCCGCCGCAAGATACGGAGTCCTATCTTCTCAAAACACAAAATGCGATAAGTAATCTACAAGCGAAGCTACATTCATCTAGAACGAACAATTTCAGCAACATTCCCTCTCAACTTACCTCTAGTCTCATAAGCGAGAAGACCCTCGTGTCCCGGCTGCCTCTATCACAACTCAGCCGGTCTAACTCCCTCAACTATCGCCTCAGAAAGAAGGAGACTTCAGGGGACAGCAGTCCCTTAAGAAGTCCAGGAAACTATGTCATCACTGGGTCCACAAAAATTCCAGGAAGCACTAAAATACTCCTCAATAGTGCATCACGGTCCCTCGACACAGATAGACGAGGTCGGGACTCCAACATGAACAGCCCGAACTCTGACCGAGGGTTATTAAGTAACAGTTCCGATGACAAAACGCTGTCAAACCGGCCGCAATATGACGTCGAAGCGATCCTATCCCCTCACAGGAAAACGCACACGCGACACAGATCTTTCGACGGAAGAAATGCCACTGATTACTTTACTAATGACGTACATAATGCTAATCAAACCGTATGCCTGAAGACTGTACTGAAAAATAACGCCCTCGAAGCCAAGGGGTATCCGCGAATCGAACAAACGCGTTGTCAAGGCGACAATAAGAAAAGCCATCAGAGGGTCTTCAGCGATGGCACCACGAAGCAAATCCGACCCATGTACAGCGGTAATAACATCGCTTTCGGCTCGTCCATCAAACGTTCTAGTTCCTTCAATACGGTTAATAAAAATAATAATTACTTGGACGTCAGACTCACGTCTAGAAGATCCAGTGGCCAGTCTGAGGATAAGGATTACTTGACAGACGAATCTGACAACGGGTCGTTTGATAAGTCGCAAGATTTGAGGTACAAACGTCAGGTGCACAGAGGAAGGATCGATTCACCTGATCTGAAATCGATCGCTCCCGCCAATTCGCCGCGATGTCCAAACACTCCGGAGATGCAGAGGAAGTTTGGGCCCGGATTGGTGAGGAACTCCGTTCGGGTAACTAATAAGGAGAGAAATGTAAATACCAGGATGTCAGAACCGCCTGTGTCGAGAGAGGAGAGGCCAAAGCCGGCCAACCATCAGAGTAGAAGGATATCGGAGCCAACGCGACAGGCTGTTTTGAGTAGGCTGACTAAATCTAGGTCTTCTACTAGGGAGTTCCAGCCGAAAAGCCAAGAGAAAGGTGAGATATTATTTTTATTGATATTATACCTATTTTGTTTTTATGCTTTCACATTGAATTGAATTATTTCAATTAATGGTTTTCAGTCGGTCTAAATAAATAAAACAGGTTTGTGACGTTTTTAGAGTTCGATTGTGTTAAGCTAAAACGACTTAGTTTATTATAAAATTGATGTATTATTATTAGTTGTAAAGGATAGGTACGTGAATAGGTCGTGTTAGAAAATTATTATTCAAGAACACCTAATAATTTTAAAGCCTGATTGGTCATTATTAGTTTTTTGTTGATTCTATTTATAATCGGCATTGAATACTAATTAGTGTCCGAATTCGCTGTTGTGGTTTTTGTGGCAAACAAATTATGTTGCGCTTTAATTGACGCTATTTTGTTAGTGGTGTCAGTGTCACTAATTTGATACATAACATTGAAGTATAATGTCCTAAAGTACGAGAACAGAGATCGCGAACAAAACTTGTATCGCGCCGGGAGGTTCTATTTTCAAAACTGAGCCCCCTTTCTCGTTTCAAAATCGACTGAATCCACTGAAAACTGTAGCCAATTAGCTACAGTTCATTACGCAAACATCGGGTTCGCAGTGTCGGTTCTATAAGCTACCACAGGACATAGTAGTATGAAGCTATAGTTCACTGCTTAATAATGACATTAATGACAGTTTAATCTAAAATTTTAACAAAAAAACCGACTTCAAATGAAGCACACGCACGCACAGAAACATACGCTCAAATACACACACGCACACACACACACACACACACACACACCAGCACAGGGGGTGGCACTTAGATTTTTTTTTTTTAAGTTTAATATTAACTGCAGATTATTTAATTATTTTATTGTATTTTTATTAATTACTATATTTATTATTACTACTATATATATATATATATATATATATATTATTACTATATTTTTATTAATATTATGTATATATATTATGTATTATGTATTGTGATTTTAGCCATATTATATTAGGTACTACTGTATACAATTTAAGTTTAATATAATATAGTGGCACGAACTGCACTCCAAAACTGGTTCGCACAGAATATCAGTGCTGTGGTTCTCCATAGCAATTACTGAGTGCGATCCATTTCCATAGTGCTTACAGCAGCTTAACTATAATCTTATTGTTTTAGTTTTTTTTTTATATACCTACATTCTGCTTGTAACTTGGAATAAATTATTTCTTTCTTTCTTTCTTTCTTTCTTTCTTTACATCCTTTCCAATAAAAAAATAATCATCGAAATCGGTTGGCGTGATATTGAGTTATTCGTCCATTTCTCGAGCACAGACTTAATGCAAATTTAAGACATAATATGTCTTAAACACACACAAGACATAATATGTCTTAAATTTGCATCCACGAGAAAACCATAATATTATGGTTTTCTCGTGGATGCCATTGTCAGATCTCGCTCAAATTTAAGTGGGACCACATGACAAGCACCAGATTTTGATGAAAAAAGAATTATCAAAATCGGTTCACCCAGTCGAAAATTCTGAGGTAACAAACATAAAAAATACAGTCAAATTGAGAACCTTCTCCTTTTTTTGAACTTGGTTAAAAATGTTAATTGAAAGAAAGAAAGAAAGAAAGAAAAGATTTATTTCAAATTATCATTATGATTAATTGGCCAAAGATATAGAGATTGCAGTCGTTATTCATGCCAAAACACGCTTAACTTGACCTTTGTTTTAAAAGTTTACGACATAAAATATTATTATTGTAGCTAAAGGTATCCATATTGTAGCAATGAAAACAATGACCGTAAATCGATTCGAGTCAGCCGCGGCCGTCATTTAGGTTTCTGTAGATTCGTTATGGCGGGTATTGGGTACAGGTGATCAGCGGGCTTATTATGAACTTTAAAGAAACCATGCTTTTTACAGGCCATCCTTAAACCAGGCAGGCCGAGTTTCGTATTATGACATACCAAATATTGAATGTCTTCTGTCTTGATCTGCTTTGGGTCTTTTGTCTTTGCCCAGTTTTGTCGTCTAGCGCTATGTTCAAAAACTTGAATCGGTAAGTCTCCAAAAGATTACGGTTTCTTATTATTAATATAATTTAGCTGTAATTAAAATATAATCAGTGAATATTTTGTATTAAAATAAAATTAATAGTTAAAATACATGTTTTATGCTATAAATAATTAAGAAATAACCATTTGGTTTTTATTTATGTGAAATTAAGTTTTTAAACGATTGTTTTTGAACGAATGTCCTCTTGACGTTTGTCAGGACCATGGATGTATTACTCTCACTGGATAAGTAACGTTGTAGAGGTACCTGTGGACGGATGACGTCATAACCGAGGAACCATTTTTCATGTTATCTATAGTCCCAGGATAATTATATCATTCGATTATGATTTTTTATAATGATATAAAAACATCTAACATGAATATTATAAGTAACGTAATTGTGTGGTACTTTGCAACACTACGCCAAAAAGTTAATACAATTTTTCAATGTGGCGATTACGGTCATCGGGGATTTGTGAAGACTAGTGGTCGTCGTTTTTGTTTGTGTTGCTTAAAATGTGGTGATGTACTGTTATCAATTATCAGTGAGCAAATTACAATAAAAACAAATGTAATATTTTAAATTCAGTAATTTTGAAGAAATTTTAATAAAAAGCTTTTAATTCAATATTATGATATTTACTAAGAGAAACATTACCAATAGAAAACATTTTAAAGAACCATATCAAAATAGGACATAATTTTTCTAAGTGTAGACAACCTACAATTATGAAGAACAACCTCAATCCGGACTGTGATTGGTCGAATAGTCCATTTAAGATATGACGTCATCGAACTTCAGGTACCTCTACAAGGTCAGTAATCCAGATAATATAATATGTCCATGGTGAGGACTATCCACTGACATCTTACGTCAAAACTTAACGTGAAATTAAAAACTTTGCTGACCAAACAGTGTTGCCACTTGATGGATTTCAACAGGCATTATCGGGAAAAAATATATTCTGATTGCTAAAGGATTTCAGGCACGCGCGGACGGCTTAACAGATTTAGATCCACTTTTTATTGTGACAAACCGATTCTGATGTGAATCACTGATACAATAAGATTTTGAAACATGTATTTTATATGGACTAAGAATTCGCTATTACTATTACTATGGCCAAAATAATTCACAAAGTGACATTATTTTCTGTCAAATCGGTCCGGTGGATTAATGATTCTACTAAAGTATAATTATTGTACGCCGCCAAGGACGCCAAGGCCATTGTATAACTGGACAACAAACTTCGACGAGGTGCCTAAAGACGAAGTTACATAGGATGCCCATTTTTCTATGGTGCCCATGTTATCTATAGTCATCCATAGATCATTATAGTGTTATCCATATGTGATTCAATTGTTAAAATTTTTTACACTTGTGGTGAATTTTAAGGAAATGTACTGTAATAAATAATAATATTGTTTAATTTCGTTATCAGCTTATACAAAAATAGTCATATAAAAACATTCCTTTTCATTAAATAAAGATAATTTTGAAAGATTTAGTAGTAAAATATGTTATTTCAATATTATATTTCTTTACCGCCAGAATTTTTTTATCAAGAAAACATTTTGAAGAACCTTATCAAATTAGGACATAATTCATCTAAGTATGGACACCTTACAGTTATGAAGGACAACCTCATTCCGTCCCGCGATTGGTCGAAAACGGTCATCTAATAGTACGTCATCTGTCTTCAGGTACCTCTATGAAGACTGTTGTCTAGTTATACTATAATATTCTTAATGGATACAAATCTTCGAAGAGAAAACATTTTGAAGAACCAATATATCAAAATAGGACAATTTTTCTAAATAAGTATGGACACCCTACAATTGATTGGTTGAATAGTCCTTCCGATATGACGTCATCGAACTTTGAGTACCTCTGCAAAGTCAGTAATCCAGATAGAGTAATATATATATCCATGGTCATAATCTTCAAAGATTAGCGTCGTTATTAAGTACTTGGACGGAATATACATGCTTGACGAAATTTTGAAATTACAGCTGGCAACACTTATAACTATCTATATTATATTATAGGGATCTATCTATATTATAGGGATACGCAAAATTTCAAAAGTATCGATACATTACTCGATACCAGTATCGTATCAAAAGTATCGACACCAAAAAAGTATCGGAGCAAAAATATCGATACTAGAAGGTATCGAGTACTTTTTAATACATTTATAAAAAACCTAAATGGAATGTTAATTGTGTTGCAAGTTTCGCAAAGATATCTAGCTGGAATGTGTCTCACAAAATAGACACTAGTAAAATTTTATCCAGGCGGTATCCAGTCAAACGATTAAGGCTTTGTTTTCATTATTTTTAATACTTCCACATTTCACTAGTTTCTCCTGCGGCATCTTCTTGAGATTGATTAAACTTTAAATGCATGTTCTATAGCAGTTTACAGTACCAGTAATATATCTTATTATTACATATATTTTTTATTCCAAGTAAGACGAGACGAAAACGAAATAACCATTTTGTACTTCTCTACGACTCACATATTTTGGTGACATAGTGTTATTAAAAAAATACTACACAGATTATTCAATCCGTAAAGATTACTCGTAAAAAAACTTCTAAAATAGTTCAATCAAATAAAATGATAACACACATAAGTGCTCGGCAATGAGTGGGAATTCCCCGAATCATTATCTTAGGTTTGGTAGTAGGTAATGTGACAAAAAAAAATCAATGGATTTAAATAAAATTGTTCAAAATATCGATTAATAATTGTTAAGTTTCAAGTTAGTAATTTATTAGAAATGGGGAAGAGAGTACTTACTCGAATCTTTCTAAAAGTATCGATACCTCAAAAGTATCGATATCTAGAGGTATCGATACGTTTTACGTATCCAATATCCATAGCTAAATAAAATAAACTTTATTCCTTCCCAAAACTTTCTTTTCAAGTTTACGTAAATAAGCAAAATTGCTTATTCGTTTATTGATATTCTTTACTCAGATAATTCGAATGGCGTAGTTACCTTATTTTTTGTTAGTAAAACTATTCTTGATTAAATCGCGTAACAACCATTCTACGTCCGTAGTAACGACCTAATAAACATTTTATTTTGTTTTAGTTATTGTGGGATTTGTGAATTGTGGGTGATATTCCCGGCGTCATTGTGTAACTTAGCGCCCCAGCCTGCTCAAATACAATGGATCAAATTACCCAAGAGTCAGCCCCGATAACCTCGGTGAAACCTAGGAATATTATTGTATACATGACAATATAATATAGTTTGGAAGCGGATGCTCTGATGACTATTTTAGTCGTAAGGTCAGTATAAACAGAAAAAAGGTTATAGTTTTTACAATATCTTTATTTCGCTTCTGAATTATCCAGAGTTGTGTTGGTTTATAGGGTTAGGTGTCTTCTCAGCAGATACCCAAATTACCTGAAATTAAATGAATAAGTTACATTTTCGTGCTTGTAAAATATTTATTTTCTAATCTAATTAAGTCTCCATTACTGACCTAAAATTTTTGTTGTTTCAGGTTAATTTGTCACTGATACATAAATTGATGAAGACTATAATAATTGATTTCATGTTGTGATATTTTTTAATAATATAGTGTAATGTGTTTGATTTTGTTTGATGTGTTTATTCTACTGGTTATGATTTGTTATATCTGTGATTGTATTATAATTGAGTTCATGTGTGATTTTTTAATCCATATTCTAGTTAATAACTTCTTATTAAAAGCAAATCCATTGTATTAAAAGTCTTATATTTTGCACCTGGCTGACATAGAGTACTTTGACCCACTGATCTATAGTAACTTAAAAGCTTTTGTGATGACAATGTTTATTTTATAATTAATTATTTGTTAAATTATTAGAAGAAAACGCTTATACACTCATTCTCCCCGCAATAAGTTTTTACCTGTGTCACGGGTGGCATGGGACACACATAATAACATATCACAATCACACCCATGACCTGAGTATAAATATTTATCTGTTACATAAATATCTGTCCCCGCCGGGAATCGAACCCGGGACCCCTCGTTTCATAGGCAGGACCGCTACCAACTAGGCTACAGGGTCGTCATATTATGTTTGCTACTTAAGTTTATTTCTTTAAAAATGTATAATGTTGATTACAATTTTATATTAAATTTGAAAGGAGGAGGTCCTGTGTTTTTTTTAATAACTCACCAATTGCACATCCAATGACTGGTATTGCTTTCCATTGTAATACTATTCTTTATAGTCAGTAGGACATACAATGGCCACATGAGTGCATTCTATGGAGCCTAGTACACCCGGCATTCCTAAAATTACAGAAGAATATAAAATAAATATATTATGTTAAAATTGTTTTTATAAGTAAAGGATGGGTGTCAATAATATAGGTATATTTTTCCCTGAAGAGTTTTGGATTTTTATTCATGTATTTATCAACTACGGGTAGTTATATTTAAGATACAAGCCAAATAAAGTCAAACATTTTATGATGTTTGTAACAAAAATAGTCAAGTTTAATAAGGCTGGTGACTAAGTTAATAATTAACTAAAAGAGGTTAGATTATCGTTAATGAATAACAAAAATAGTAAAAATAATTAACTCGAGTTCTCGCTATCATTATCATCAAACCACTGTGACGTAGCGGCGTCTAGAATGTAGTCACTGTAAGTGACCGTTTGACTTTTTGTTTTCTCTTTTCATGTACATACCTATTGTATCTTAAATAGCAAAGAACTGCTGCTACATGTGCACAACAGTCCACCACTCGTGCACCCTATTCAGTAAATCTGTTGTCTTAGGTATTATGCCCCAGACGGCTGGCTATGTCTCTGAGTGTGAGCCAATGTCGCCAGTGACATGTTGGTATGATACTGTGGCATAAATAGATAACCTCTAGAACCTGTACAAAGGTTGACATGAAAGAGTATGTTTAAGAATAAAAGGTTTAGCTTTGAATGCTAAAGAATATAACAGGGTGCACCCACATCATTTTAAATCACCGAAGAAAATATTTACTGCAGCAGCGCGATGGAATACAAGGTGGGTAAATAATAGAAATAAAAAAAAACCTACCCTTTGTCTCCACTGTTAAATCAGTGGATTTCGAGGAATTCCGCATTGTGAAGTGAGGCTTTGGTTTATCGCATTTGGTAAAACGGTAAGTATCTTTGGACGACATCCACATCACTGCCTTCTCTTTTTTTTCAGCCTTTTCTTCCGCTTTTCTTGAGCTGCATTGGCCTCCGTTAATACGAAAATTAAGCAGAAAGTGATAATTTTCCTATATTACAACCACCAACACCATTTCCAGCGGACCGCTCGCTTCTCTTATTTGGAATCTTTGAATCCTTCTTTTTTTCCACCTGCTGCATCAGCCTCGATAAATTAAAAGCTAACGAGTTTTTTTTTATACCTACAATAAAAAACAAAATAACCAACTACGAAATTCTAATAGAAACACTTGCAAACTATCGCTATTCCAGTGCTCTTGGGCACCTTTTATTGAAGTTTAATTTTTGCCAGCCAAAACCGGCTCCGAAGTGTCAAAAGGGAGCTCATAATACGGTATTGCCAGGCAGAAGATAATTTTAAGCCACCGATGTGTCACGTGACCGCTGCCTGGCTGGCAATAAGAGTTGATAATACGAATTTGCAATGCAACCCAGTTTACGCCGGTAAAATGCCTGGAATTAAGAGTTCATGATAGACCCGCAGAACGTAATTGCTGATGTTGTTTACTCGCTATTGCAACGTACATAGCTAGTAAAATTTCTTATTGCACGAAATTACATTGGGTTGCGTGCGGCAAAATGCATTGATACTTGATACTGATGTGTTCGTATTATAGACTTATTATTTATTATAGTTAAAAACGTAAAATAATACCCATACATTAAGTTAGTATTAGTCTACTTTGCAACATTTCGCGGTTAACATGTATGATGGTATATACTGGCACCTAGACAATAATTAAAAGTATATACCAACATGCATACATACCAGCACCAACACGTGTTGAAACGCATCATCAGGTCTATCCATATCAACTGGACTGGACCTGATATATCATTTATAAATCCGCACTGGTGCAAAAATTAAATACTTCTGTTTTGTCACCCTCAGAATGCGCAATAATTACCTACCTAATACATAAAAATAAGGATTACAGCCTGTGTTAAATTACAACTTTATGGCCATCGGTACCAGTACGCAATGCGAATCTTACCAAAAACCCTACATTTTGAATAAAATATACCTACCATAATTTGAAAGAGCAATTTAAAATCGTTTAAAGCGAAGCTTGCGGTGACGCCACTGACTGCAATGCAAGCCATTAGTGGATGAATCACGGAACACAGAGACAAGAGGTGGAAATGGTATAAGTGTTGATTAGTATGGGAACCGTTCTAACAAAAAAAACACAAGTAAATGGATAATCGTATTACTTACAACTCAGAAACTTACATTTTGATTGGTTGTTAGTTGTCAACTACGAATAGTCCGAAAACCCTGCTATTTATGTTTGAAAATTCACTTTAATATTTGATGTTAATTCTTACTTTTCAATGTCATATTCAGTGAACTTAGTACCTTTATCAATTAAGATCATAATACTTTTCAAGTTCTGCTATACCACAGCTATACACCGCTAGATGGCAATATTCTACGTAATAAATAATTCTATACTTAACATATAGTAATAAGGTTGACATTGAATTGCAGTTGGTTGTATTACAATGTCAATCTTATTGGAAAATGATTAAATAATTCCGTCCTCTGAACGCTAGATGTCGTGACTGGAATCTAATATCAACCTTAAATGTATAGCGGTAAGTTATATTTTTGGTTAATTAGGCCTAGGGATGTGCGTGGTGCTTTTACTGCGTTATCGACAATTATCGATATTTATCGAAACTGGTATACTACAAGGTAATGTTGGTACTTGTTCTTGTACAACTTGTGTGTGTCTATGTGAAAACGTGCTCAAAATTTTGAAAGCTTATATCTATTACAAGGCGTAGACGTGGCCGTAGCTTTTTTATTAACGTTAGCTAACTAAACGGTGAAATTTCAATGTAGCTCAACGTAGCTTAGCTATAAAAACAATGATGTGAATTAGGATGAATTTCAACCTTAACGTTATACAAAAAAGGTAAAAAAGAATGCCCATAGCCAGTACTCTCAAAAAAATTATTGTGTCACAATGAGTTTTGGACAAAAAATTAAATTAAAATATTTCAATTATATACCGTATTTCCTAAAAAATCCTCTTTGAGAATAATTTTCTGAAATTAATAAGTAACTTTACTTCCGTTTTACAAAAGAAAACCATTGGGCCATTTATGTTTGGATAAGGGCCAATCAGAAATATTTTAAGATCCTTCGGGCCAATAGGTTGCATTGATTCCATTATGATTATGATACAACAAACTAGATGACTTAAGGGGACTGTCAAATGAATTAGAAAATTATTATAATCAGCAAGGAGTAAGTGTTCTGTGATTATAATACATTATAAACTACATGGCGTTTTGGGACTGTCAAATGAATTTGAAACTTAAAAGAACGACATTACATACGCAATCGACTTTAATACGCCGGCATAGGCTCCATATTACTGTGAGTTTACTATAACCTAAATTCAAACTAATTTTGTTGAAAATCTCGTATTTCCTACTATTAACACTGACAAAGTTAGTATGTGTAATTTATAAAGATAACATAATCAAATAAAGGTATTTTTATCAAGATACAAAAATGTTAAAGTCAGTACAGTCATTTCTCCATACTAAATGGGCATTCTCCTTTTGTTCGACCTACAACGTTTAGTAGAAGAACCAATTGCGCCATCTAGTGTCGCCAAGGAATAGTTTAAACACCTTTATTTTCGTGGAATTATATTTCCTAGCTTTGAAGCTCTCATAGCCCGGCGGATTGCGTCGATCCTAAGCGATCGAAGAAGTTAAGCAACAGCGGGCGCGGTCGGTAGTTGGATGGGTGACCGCTAGTCCAAAAATTTCTTGAGCGCCTTTGCAACATCCAAACTTACAGCCTTTTTGCTTCTGCCCAGCAATGAGTAAGATATACTAAAAGATCACCAGCTGATCTGCCGTGGCGGAAACCGTATTGACGGTGACTGAAACTATGAATTCTTCTTGTAAAAAATTGATCCGCCCAGTAGTTTTAAGCCAGTCTTCTTTTCTCTATGCGTCTTTAGGAAATCTAAGAAGTAACTATAGAAACCAAAATAAGTATAATATTCAAATAATTATTATAATTATTCATAATAATATTATAATATTGACCAAGTTGACTGTTAGAGATTGCAAACTGGCATTAACTATTTATATGTATTAACTATAGGTTATATACGAAGATATTTTCTCTATAAATAGCCATTTAAACCCTAATCAGTCGGCTCTTGGTCGTATAATATTACATCGTAAATAAAATTACAACACACCGATATCGATAAATTTATCCCATCCCTTCCCGAGTAGCAAAGAATGTTTTCAAAGAATGTTCTGGAAAACAATAGTCGAGTAGCAATACCATTTAAAACATAAAAATAACCTTATTGCCGAGTGAATAGAGTAGCTTTTTGATCATAAAAATATATTATTTCCTTTAATTTTATGTTTTGAATTTGAATTAATACAAAATAAATATAAAACTAGGCTTAGCTGTGGGTGGCTGTGGTATGAAACACTGCCATTAAATAAATGCTTAGCTCTGCTATCATTTTTGCACCCAAAATTGCACAATAAGTCATATTATTATAATTTAAGTCAAATTTTAATTTATGTAATGCACAACCGACGCAGCTCAGTGACAGATATGTTATGCGGGCAAGTAAGCGGAGCTACGCTTACTGTTAGTCGCTGTGCCCCGCCTACTTCGCACTTCCACCTCTTGTCTCTGTGTTCCGTGGGATGAATGTTGCGGGAACCAATATGACAGACCAATATGGCGGCCGCACCGATTTTGGCGCCAAGGATTTTATTATTGTTTTTGCTGTTAGCTAGGTACCGTAATTGGTATTACAATCACTGCAATTTTTATGGCTAGGCAGCCTTCGATTACAACAGTTATGACCAATTTTAACAAGTATCTATTGAAGGAAAATATTTGTTTTTATATTACTCGTATTAGTTCCGAATATTAATGTTTCAAAATTCGAGAGCGTACTTTAAATTGATTCTGCTTATTAAGCGTTCAATGAGCATGAAAGAGGTAGAGAAACTTAATTTTATATCCAAGACTAGCGTGTTCCAGGTGACATAATTAAACATCTCATTAAAAGCAAAACTCTTTGAAACTTTCAGGTCAGAAGAAACCAAGCCAACATCGCTCATCGTCTGCGCTAGCCTCCAAGGAGATCGAATTCTCCAACTGGAAGAAACGCGCCTCCTACGACCCCATGAAAGCGGCGCAGGAGGGCAAAAAGAGACAGCAGATAGCCAGGCGACAAGAGTGCAACAAGGATGACCTGAGTTCGCCGAGGTACGTCTCTATCAATTCTATTTGGCTCCAAATAAAATTGGACTGGGAAAAACTATATTAACTTGGGCGTCGATTTCGGTTACAGCCACTCCTCACCAGTGCATCGCTCCCAATCCTTCCACACGACGAACATAGCGGATCTGACGCTGGACTACTCCTCGGAAGAAACGGAAGATGAACAGGTGATCACGCTGCCGATAGACCCCATGGTGACGTCGACACATTCGGACATCCTCGACCTCAGGCCTAAGGATTTCAGGGAGAACTTACGGAGACAGGCCATGACCAATGACGTCGTGCTGTCGAGGGAATATGTCACCAACTTTCAGGTACGCTACCATTATTTTATTACTAAACGACACCGCGATGGCGAAAAAAATTACGCAGCAGGAAAGTAATGAATGTTAATAGAAATTAAGTTAATTATCATTCATTAGAAGAAGACAACGATATTTCTTCTATCTGGCAATAATTTATTTCCACAGTTACGTAGGGGCGTTGCATAGATTGGGTCTTAAACATAGATTTGGGGGTAATCTATGGTCTTAAAAGTTCAGGTTGAAAACGACAAAATTCCATCATTCCAGGTAAACCAACCAACGGAGAAGTCGAAGCGCCGTAACGAGGACAAACGCAAGACCTTCCTGATAGACGACATCACGCCAACGAAAGAGAACATAGACTTCCTGACAAAACCCAGGGAGGAAGCCGTGGACAAGAGAAAAACGTTTATCCTGGATAGCGATACCAACTCGACGACCAATGGCAGTAGTCCGAGGAATTCGTCCATATTCAGTCATGAAAAGAATTCTCTGACAACTGGCACGAGTGATACTGAAGGCGAGAGCGGGACGGAAAGTGCGCCGGTGGTCATGAGACACCAGGGGAAGAGAGGGACGCCTGCACAGGCTAAACAGAGGTGCGTATTGGATTGCACTTCATATGAAGTTAAAATTCTTGGTCAATAAAAGGATTGCTCACAATTATCTTGCGTAATAAACGGAAAAATGTGTGGTATTTATATTTTGGCTTATACTAAGCTAAGATTTGGCTTAGTATAAGCCAAAATATAAATAATACCTCACCACGTAAGTTATATTCCAATAGATTTCAGTAGATGATTTGATCTCAAGTTATTCGGACTTAAAAAGATTTACGTATTTTTGCCTTGCCTTGTGTCATTTACTTACTTATCAGCAGCAACAAAGCGAATCTAGCGTGTAAGTTTTATTACCAGAGAACTGATATAAGATACCATTCGCTCGGTGGCTTTGCATTAAAGATTATATTATATGTTTCTGTGAAGCCTGTCTGGCTAGTTACCACTGTTTCGCTCCACTCAGCCGCTACCTGCCGGACGATTCGTCATATTCCGGCTGGGGGCTTAGGAGGCAGTTTTTTTCTTTATCATCTTTCTTGTTCAGGAACACATCGGTGCAACTATCATTGAGTGGATCGTCAACAAGGAACGTATATAAACTAGTAACCACCCTCGCTTTGCTTCGGGTTTTGTATAGATCCCTATTTTTTATATAAAATATAACCCATGTTACTTAGAAACGATAGAGCAGTGGTGAAAGAATATTTGAAACCGGTCATGTAGTTTTTTATAAGAAACATACAATCAAATCTTCGTTTCATATTATTAGTTAAGATAAATTCCTTCCAGCAGACACAGCGGCGACTACTCCATGTCTTCGTCCACGACGTCCATCAGCAAGAAGCCGGTGGCGCCGCGCTACCTGGACATCAGCAAGTACAAGAACGAGAGCTCCAAGAACTTCCTGCGCCGGGACCCCAGCAAGACCTACGTGGCCGTGCTGGGGCCCGCGCGGCCCAGTGTCAGGCATCAGGAGATCGGTGCGTATCCACTTTGCCCTTTGAAATGAATTGAAATGAAATAATCTTTTATTCATGTAGGTATCACTGATACTCTTGGGTCATTCTACTTTTTAGTGCAGGTTTTTGGCACTGATAAAAGTAGGTTTCAAAAATTTAATGGTTAAAGATAAATGAAGTAATTTAATTGTATTTATGCGTAATTATACCCACACTATTGCAATTAACTGCCAGCAGTGAATTTTGCACTTATTTTTTTCTGATAATAAAGGTTTTGTCGACCAAGGTACAAAAATTATACCACTTTGTTACTAGTCAAAATATTTTTATTGAGTACCTTTAGTCACTTATTACAAACAAACAATTAACAAAACGTATTTTAGAAACATAAATCTTTCTCTTTCATAGCTAAAATTACATATTATTTTTTATAAAGTCTGATAAATCACATTTAAAAGACAGCTATGTTACTGTTGTGCACTTTTGTCTACAAAAATTTGATATAAAATGTATATTATGTGTAAAAATATCTTAGCAACGTATTTAACATTGATAAAACAAAAATATCTTGCTTCTCATATACTTGTAATGTAATTTATAAGCCAATTATACAACTCAAGTTGAAAAACCTTTACTTAGAATTAGGGATATAATGGTAACACAGTTGTTCAACAGTAACAAAGTTGTTTTAATAGAAAATTCTTTTCTACTAAAATAGTTAATCAGTCTCTTAGTTACCACAAATAATGGATATAATAATTTAATACTATTACTATAATCATTTTACCAAAATTCCAGACCTTACTTAATGACTTTTGCTCGTAATGTCGTCGTTTTTGGGGCCAGTGTATTTTTTCTAAAATATACCCTTTTGCAGGTCAAGTGTTTCTCGAAGTATATCAAGCCTCGATGCCGCAATAGTCTGTTCTTCAAATATTTTCGTGAAAATTCTTCTCTCTTTTCGACTCTTTATTTTCTTGTAATGTTTTTTTATTGCTATCGTCAAAACTTTGTACTTTTCAGCTGTTTTTTTTAGTTTCTATGTTTACATTATCTTTTTTTCGGTTTAATCTATGGCACTTCTTCTTATACTTTTGGTATTATCGCTCAGCTGCTTCTAGCTTTTCTTTTAGATCTACATTTTCTCTCTAGAGCTTAGGTCTGTCTCTTCTTATTTTTCACTTCTTGTTTTCGTCCACGATTCTTCACAGAGACAGAAGCTGATGTAGATGAAGTCACCGTTGTGAATGTTGATAGTGATTGTCTGGGCATCTGTTCTTGAGTGTTTTTTGGAGTGGCATTCTGGTGTGAAAAAAATGGAGGTGTACACAACCAACGAAAATCGGGTATCGGTTGATTTTCAAGAATATTTGGTGCATTTTGTCCTGTTTGTGGTGTGTTCACACGAGGTACACACATTCAGGAGTATTTCTTATAATACATGGCAGGGCGCGAATGCGGTCCCTTCTTTTGCTGTTAACAACCCGCCATTATTTTGATTTGGCGATGTTCACATAACGTGAAGTCTTTGACAAGGCGTTTCGTTTTTTGATACTTTTCCAAAACCTCCTATCTTGCTTTCCCTTCTTTAACAGGGTCTAATTTTCTGTTTCGTTACCGACGTTGTTTTTCGGCTGGGGTTAGCGGCACGATGTTCTTTATTAGATAAAAACATCGCATTATTATACTAATTTTACCTTCAGTAATTATAGTAAGCCAGTAAATAAACGTAAAATTGTTAAAGTACAAACCTATGGGTCGATACGAACAAATCAAGTTAAATAAAATTGGAAAGAATCATTGACAGAGTATATTTACAACTGCGTTACCACAGCAGAGTAACAAAGTAGACCGATAACACAGTTGTAAAAGATCATGATGCTACCTGATATTTACTAAATGAACATGTAATTTGCAATCCAACAATATAATACAATTAAGTGACATAAATGCCGCGTCTCAATAGTTAAAACATAACGTAAAAGTTTAGAAACTTACCTTCTCACCGGGTAACAAAGTGCACACCAAATAAACACACGCGTCGTGATTCACAACATACACAGCGATTAAGTGACGTCGCGTGGCTTGCTACCTTTCCCCCCACCCCGCTCTTGTCATGCACAGCCTACCGACCGAGCAAGCGACCAGCGGTACTGTGTAACTTCTAATGGTTTTCTTGAAAAAGCGGTAACATAGTAATACTGTATTTATCTTGTTCATTAGGGACAAAATCCAATTAATTATTTTTAAAAAAACTAAACCGTGTAAAAATATATGGTAAAAACATAAAAAACGCCCACAAAGTAAATAAACTTACCAATTTTTTGAAACAGGACTGCACTGCAAGAAGCATACTTTTTTTTGGTAAGGTTGTCCGCGTATTAGATCGGGGACACTTTGCAATACTATGGAAAACAACTATGTTACCATAAAACTCCACTTTGTTACAGTACATATCTTAAAATAGGTAAAATATTCAAATGTAAATGCAAATTTAAGTTAAGCACATAATGCGGCAGTTTCACGTATTGCACAAGTTTTTTAAATTTTATTAGTAAAATGGCAGATCCAGATTTTTTTGTCCCGGGGGACACAAAAACCTGCACTAAAAAGTAGAATGACCCTCTTATGCACGTCATTTTTTTAATCTACCAGCTTTTCGGAAAGGTGCTTTGTCATGGAGGAGAAGAAAAGCAGTAAAGAAGCTCCTCAGCACATCTTTTAAAAATAAAACTTATATCTAGCTCTAGTCTAAGAACCGAACTAGAAGCGACCTTCAACCATTTTCATCTTCTCTCATCGTTTGATGGATGAAGTGTTTTATACTAAAAAGTGTAAAATATACCGCGAGCGGATTGGCTAACACATTCCTCTGAAAGTGTGGATATAGAAAATGTAAACTTTGAGTTGTTTCAATTTTATTTAATTATAATCTGGCCAGGAATTTTTTAGCCAACGCATTCGTGACATATTTTTAAGTATACTAAATTAGGCACAAAACACAAATACAAATTATCTTTATTGTACACATAAAATTACAAATGACAAATAGTTACATTAAACATGAACGTACAATTGGCGGCAACAAACACTTAATCCATTAAACAGATGGGTGAAGATCGCTTCTAGTTCGGAACTTCTAGCATTCGCTCTTTATCTCTGGCTTTGAAGAACTCCTTTCTTTGAAAAGATTCTTAGCGTTTCGGTGCTGTGTTACACGTAAAGCCGTCGGTCCTCCTTTTTATCGGTACATAGCAATCGCTCAGCAATGTCGAAGACTTTCGAATAAAAACTTCCGACTGTTGGGTTGATCACTAAATCAACAATTCGCACTGGAGATGCATGAAATTTGCTCTAGACCTCCTTAGTTGATGTCAAGATGTTATACCAGTAACAGGTACAATTCTACATTATGTATCACACAGCTATATCAGGAACGGAACCAATATCTGATGTTTGATACCGTTGTGTAACCGTCACCGTGTATGTGTGTGTGTGTCCAGAACAAAAGAAGCAAGAGTTGGAGAAGTGGAAGCGGAGAGCGTCGTACGACCCGCGCAAGGCCGCCGCGCTCGGCAAGACCGCCAAGCCGCCGCCCAAGACTGCCAGGTCAGTTGACTCTCTCTCACACACACACATACACACACACACACACACACGCACGCACGCACGCACACCCACACATACAGAAAAAATTGGATAGAACATACTGTCCATAGTTAGGGTACGTACTTTTTATTGCTACGTATACAACTCAACCACAGACATGTGACCAAAGATATAGATTTCAGACTTCGTAATATCTTGTTTCAACGATCTTGCTCAGAACATAATTAGAAGAAGTGTTGCGTGGTGGTCACTCAAGAGATTATTTAAATTGTTGTTTTGAAATCTATCTGTTTTTGGTTAGATGTCCGTGCTCCGTGGTTGAGTACTGTATACATTACTACCTTAACATCTACCCAATACTAGAACAATATCATCATTACAATTTATATGATTTGTGTACATACAAGTTAATCGACAGCGAACACTCACAGATGTAGATATATATAATTATGTGAACACTATACTTAACTGAAACTAACGTAATTTCTTCGGGAAATCATCATAATATTTTCAACCATGTTAACATTTTTATCGGTCTTTCTGGTATAATGTTTATATGTCTTCGATGCTCTGAGGTTGTTGAAAGTATGTGTTTGATTACTGACAAAGGATCGGTCTTGGAAATACCTAACTACTCACCGCCACGCCGTGTCGTAGATTTCTAGATTAGGTAGTAATGTCCCAGGACTTGAGTTCTTGAAAATTTGTTTCTTCACACACGCACACAGTTCACAATTACTGAATTCAGGCACACACAATGCACTAGGTTGATTTTGAGAGTAATTTTTGCTAATTTGTCGCGGAGCACGGGCGGACACGTTCGTGCTCGTACGGGAGTTTTTTGAAGAAGGCTGCTAGGTGGCAGCACTAGTTCGCCTTTTGAAGGCGCGAACGCAGCGGCGTACGAATTTTGGCGGGAATTCGATGATACCAAGACCAATATTCTACATTCCCCCCACCGAAATCCGTTAGGATTTCCCCAGTTACGATACCAATTGAAAACCTTTGAATAATTAGTACATAACTGAAAGTTAAATTATAATATTGTTTGTTAGAGAGCGGACTGTATAATAACTATGATTAGATAAATCTTAAATTGAACTTACGATGTATGTAATAATAATAAAATACTATGTTACTTGAAATTATATGGAATATATAAAATAAATGATTTGTGTGTAGTGTGTACCTATTAAGCTGAATCCTCCTGCAGAGGCAGTGGACTAAGCTTAACCAATGGTCGAGTAAATTCTGAATTCTGTGTCCGGACGGTTACTACGCGAACTATACCGTCAGGACCAGGATGTAAGCTAGTAACGCGAGCAAGACTCCATTGCAGAGGTGATAAATTATCAGAATTGATCAGAACAAGATCACCTACATTAATGTTTTGACATTTATTGAACCACTTTTGACGTTGTTGAAGTAAGTGCAAATAATCTTGCTTCCACTTTTTCCAAAATAATTGTGAAATTTGTTGGACTAGTTGCCAACGATTTAAACGAGAATTAGAAACTTCTGTAATTTCGTATTCTGGTACAGTAAGTAATTCGCGGCCTATTAAAAAATGCGACGGAGTCAAAATTTGGAATTCGTTAGGATCGCTTGATAACGAACACAGAGGTCTAGAATTAAGCACAGCTTCGACACGTGCGAATACAGTGCTGAGCTCTTCGAAAGTTAAAGCTCTGGAGCCAACTGTCCGTTTTAAATGTAACTTTGCCATTTTTATAGCGGATTCATAGATACCACCGAAGTGACTACCTGTTGGAGGATTATATTTCCATTGCACATTACGCAATAGGAATTTATTAGATAATTCTTTGACATTTGAACGAAAGAATTTTGATACTTCAGCGATATACCGACCAGCAGCAACAAAGTTCGTGCCGTTGTCAGAGATAACAGAATGACAGAGGCCTCGTCTAGCAGTAAATCGATCAAAACATGCTAGAAAACATTCAGTACTTAAGGATGATATGACTTCACAGTGTACTGCCCGAGTTGCACAGCACACAAATATGCACAAATATGCTTTAGTGATGCGAGAATTTTTACGAGTCGATTCTTTGATGTAAAAGGGACCTCCAATATCAATGCCTACTGTATGGAAAACATGAATATCTTCGGAACGAAATTTAGGTAATTCACCCATCATTGGTTGCCTAATAGAAGGAGTAGCACGAAAACATGCGATGCATTTAATTGTGCGAGAACGAATAGCACTACGAGCAGATACAATCCAATACTTCTGACTGAGAATGCTTTGAAGTGTACGAGGACCTACATGCAAATGTAATTTATGATAATGATCAATTAATATATTAGTAAAATTAGACTTCTTAGGAAGAAGTAATGGATGTTTTATATGAAAAGGCAAGTTGGATTGAGATAGCCTACCCCCCACCCTGAGGAATTGTTCTGAATCTATAAAAGCATTAAGCTTTCGAAGGGGTAAACTACATTTCTCTCCTTTGGACAAGGCAACAATATCATCGGAGAAATGTTGTTGTTGTACAGATTTGACTATACTAGCTTGCGCTTTTCGAATATGAATAATTGAAAGAGATTTCTTTTTAGCAGGCTGCTTACGGAATTTAAGGTTATCTAAAAATAAATAACAATATGCTACAATATTAACGAGTTTATTGTAAGAAGAATATTTTTCCGTTAGTGAATAAAGAAAATTTGAGTCAACGGATTGCGTTGCTACCAAGCCGTGACTAGCTGGTTTCAGTTCAGGAGGACTTTCATCCTTGAACTCTTCGATGGATTTTATAGGCCAGTGTGAAGTGTCACTATAAAGCCAATTTGGGCCGTTAAGCCACTCTGGCATCTCGAGGAGTGCACCACGAGGTAAAGCACCACGAGAACAGATGTCAGCGGGGTTACAAGTACCCGAAACGTGATTCCAGCATGAGCTAGGCACTGCATCAATGATTTTTGCAACGCGTGTAGCTACGAAAGTCTTTAAAGTATAGCTAGGAGTATTGAGCCAATTTAACACAACTGAAGAGTCAGTAAACAAAAGAATTTCAGATATTTGAAGTCTGTTAGAAAGAATTGAACTGACATATTTGACAAGTTTCGAAAGTAAATGAGCAGCCATTAATTCCAAGCGCGGAATTGAAATAGCTTTTAAAGGCGCTACTTTTGATTTTGCAATTAACAAGCTGACTTTAGTATTAAGCTTGTTTACAGAACGCAAATAAACTACAGCTGCGTAGCCACTAGAAGATGCATCACAAAAACCTACAATTTGACAGTCAGTATGATTTTTGATCACGACATGTCGATCATGTTTGAAATTTGTTAATAAAGGAAGTTCACGGGCATAAGAGTGCCACTGTGACTCAAGCTCTGCAGGCAAGCTTTCATCCCATCCTAGCTTTTGGGACCAAATCTTCTGCATTAAGCATTTAGCAAAGAACACACAAGGAGCCACATATCCCAGCGGATCGAATTGACGACCAATTTGAGACAATATAGTGCGCTTAGTTACCACAGGGTTCGGAGGCTGAGCCGAAAATGTAAAACTATCTGTAGCCGGTAACCACTGCAGACCAAGAACTTTAACAGCATGACTTTTCTCGTCGTCGAACGATAATGGGGTCTCTCTGTGATCATCAGGCAAATGCTCAAGCACCTGTGAAGAGTTACTGGACCATTTACGTAATAAGAAACAGCCAGATTTTAACAGCGCTATTAATTCTTCTTGAAGCTGAATAGCCTCTTCAACAGAATCTACAGACCACAGAAAATCATCCATAAAAAATGCTGTTTTAAGAATCTCAGCAGCTAAAGGAAAGGAAGCCGCTTCATCATTGGCTAAGGTTTGTAGCACTTTGATTGCTAAATAAGGACTACTGGCAACACCGTAAGTCACAGTGTTCAGTTCATAAACCTGTATAGGTTGATTAGAAAAATAACGCCATAAAATATGTTGATATGGTCGTTGACTTTCGTCCAAGTTAACTTGTCTGTACATTTTAGCTATGTCAGCAGACAAACAAATTTCTTTTAGTCGAAATTGTATGATTAACTGATTTAAATCAGCTTGAAGTTTAGGACCTGGTAAGACAATTGAATTTAATGAATTACCGTTACTGGTTTTACATGAGGCATCGAACACTACACGATACTTCGTGGTAGTACTTGAAGGTTTCACAATACAGAAATGAGGAATGATATATTTCGAATTCACATTTTGTATTTCACCTAGACAAGTCATGTGTCCGAGAGACTCATATTCACGCATGAAGTTGTGATATTCAACCTTAAGTGCCAGTTCGCGCTCTAATTTTGATTCTAAATTGATAAGTCGGCGAATTGCGATTTGACGCGAATCACCAAGTTCTGCAAGAGGACGCATTGGGTACTTGACAATATACCTACCAGAGCTGTCACGTCTATGTTCTTTTGAAAATAATTGCTCCGCTAACACGTCATCCGGGTTTTGAGGCACCTCGGTTGGTATATTTTCTAAGTCCCAGAAGGAACTCATAATACGATCTAAATGTATTGAAACACCGCAAAAGGAATTATATTCATCATTTTGGTCAACTGGGTGAAAAGGAATTTGTGCAGACTGATTCGAATGTTGAAACAGCACAGTCTGGTCACACGCGCTTTGTTGATTCACTGGTTGAACGATAGAGGGCACAGACTGATTCGAATGTTGAGATAGCACAGTCTGACCTGCTATGACGTAACCGAAAATCGATTTCAAAGCTACTGGCATACCACTATTCTGTGGTAGAATCCTGTTGCCTTCGTAAATATAAGGGAACAAGTCACCCGCTAATAACATGTCGATAGGACCCGGTTTATAGAAGGAAGGATCGGCTAGACATAAATTTTTAAAATTACCAACCACCCTTTCAGGTAAAGGCATGGTAGGTAAATGACCCGTAATTTTTGAGACAATGACTGTATCAGTCGACAAGACAGGACCCGCTCGATTCGTGGGCTTGACTTTACACGTGGTTAAGCCGAAATCTTGAACCGCGTTACCACCTAACCCGACAGGTTGAAAATGGCATCGACGGCGAGCTAAACCTAAGCGCGCAGCACATTCTTGAGTAATGTATCCAGTCATAGCCCCACTGTCAATTATAGCACGTACGGCGTGGTACTTGCCCCAACGATCTGCGACGTGTATAACAGCAGTACCGAGCAAAACAGTCAATGTCGCCGAGCACGTTAACGAAACCGCGTTATTTGAATTATCATTATTTGAATTTGAATCCATGTGCAAGGTATGATGATGATTTTTCTTACAAACTGCACAACGAACCAAAGAGGGACACTCGTTGACAGTGTGGTTACTCCGCAAACAATTTTCACATAATTTCAACCTAGTAATAGCTTGCAAACGTTGAGAAGGTGAAAGGTCAATGTAATCTGGACATCGATAAATTGAATGTAATTTTTTGCAATACAAACAATCTTTAAAATTATTATACTGTGTGCAGTCACCTTTAGATTTATACTGTGTGTAATCTCCTTTAGATTTAACATTGATAACAGCTGACGACGACAATGTTGGCTTACGAACATTATATTTATTTGAAACAGTTTGTTTTGAATGCATAGATCTCTCATTTACCTGAAATTGACTCTGTTTACTACTATTATTGAATTTAGAAATAATTTTACAATCGGACATTTCGAGTATACGGACACGATTTTCGATAAATGAAATTAGTTCCTTGAAAGTTGGAATTTTATCTTGTTGAGTGGACTGTTCAAACTCCCGCCTAGTAACAGGGTCTAAGTTACGGATTGAAATATAAAATAGTATGAATTCCGACAATTCGCTTATGTTCAGTAAGTTAAGTGCCCTAACACTATCTTGAAAAGTTTGTAAAAATGAATTAAGAGACGTAAAAGATTCATTCTGTAACGGCTTGAAGTTAAATAAGTTATCTAGGTATATAGTAGCCAACGCTCGCTTATTCTCATACCGCTTAAATAACGTATCCCAAACAATAGAATAGTTCTCAGATGTCACTGGCAACGATTTGACGATAGTATATTACTGAATTCAGGCACACACAATGCACTAGGTTGATTTTGAGAGTAATTTTTGCTAATTTGTCGCGGAGCACGGGCGGACACGTTCGTGCTCGTACGGGAGTTTTTTGAAGAAGGCTGCTAGGTGGCAGCACTAGTTCGCCTTTTGAAGGCGCGAACGCAGCGGCGTACGAATTTTGGCGGGAATTCGATGATACCAAGACCAATATTCTACAGTATGTTAATTTGCTCTGAAGCAAGCAAAATCAACGATAGCCGTTAATGGATTACTGAACAAAGTTTATTACGTGGAGTTACAACTTACACAGTGCTTTACAGTCTTTCATGGTTTTAATATAATATTATTATTGATTCTAAACTAATTTTGAAGATTTATTTTTATGAAAATAATCTCAAATTATTAATTATAACTGAGGTTAGTGAGACAAACGGAAGTTTAGAAGTACCTATAACAATTTGCAGACAAAAATAGTCGATAATTATGCTAAATATATTGGAATGTAGCCAGCCTGATATTTTCTCCGTTGCAGAAGCTTTTGTTTGTATTATATTTATTCAAATATTTGTATTTGCGTTAATTTCAACAATGTTATCGGAACTAAATGAGGCTGCAATAAAATATATTTAAAATTATTTTGTATTGTAAATTCTAGAGCGTGACAGATCTCAAAATGCATGCAATTCTGGCTAAAGTGTCACGCGGGCGGCCATCTTGTCGAGTAAGGTTAGTCTAATGTCACAATGACAGCTGGCATCCGGGAGAAAAGGACTTTGGCACGATTCTGGGTGTTTGCCACTTTCCAAAATGCTTTTAAGATGCGCTTATATCACTTTTAGCTACTATAAAGCCCTGGTTTTTCATTTATTTTTCACTGTATTTTCTTATTAATTATTGATTACGTTAAATTATGTAATAAATTATATTTCATATATATAAATTATTAGCATAACTTATATACACAATATGTACGGTAATAAAGTATTTTTAGAGCTCACGGCAACGCAGCGTGCTTTTGTTAAGCGTTTGTAATTTTCTAACATTTTTTCTATGGAATATAAAGTTTTTCGAAACCCATTCATTGGCTTCCTTCAACAAATTTCTTATTAATGGTGACTTGAGGAGGTTTACCGCACATTTTCATTTTTAACGGCTTTGCCTATTTTAATGTCACTGTTATAGCAAACATTTTATATCTTACAATAGCAATTATATTATGTTACGGTCAAAGAACGAAAGCGTTTTCGTTCTTTGACCGTAACATATAACTATGTAAGTTTGGCTTTATGGGATTATCTAAAGATTAGTAAATTATATTTTTGATTTCAGTTTGTTGATTGAAATAAGTTATATAAAGTATATTTAATTTTAACAGTATATATCAACTTTAGATTTATTTACAACTGGAAAAATATCATTTTCGATAATAGATAGTTAAGAGTTAGTTAGTTTTAAACAAGTATATTTTAGGTATTGCTATAGTATATTACTTAATATTTAGTTTCTGAGTCATTTTATTATAATCAAATGCTATTCGTGTGTTTTCTATTAGTGTAAGATTTATGCATTGCTAGATACTTGCTAGGATTGCTAAAATATCTGTGGTTTACGCAAATACTCGTGGTGTTCTGTAACTGTGTTTTACTCGTATGTGCAATAATTTTTCATCTAGTTCAAATGCTTGAGACCGAGATGTTGCATATAATGATGTCGGAATTTAAAAACCCCAAAATATGTTGAGTTTTACATGGCATACCAATAACAAGCCCCAATACTACATATTTTGAAGTTTGTGAATTTTGTTATCAATAACAAAATGTTTATAAACTATAGTAGTCACAGTATCTCGCTGCATTCGTTGACATATTGCGCGCTCACTCGCACTTTAGTCTGATTTATACGTATTAACTAGCAGATAACTAAATTTTAGGTGAATAATTTTTAGTTCCCGTCCAAACGTAATAAGTAATGCTCTTTAGTTCATACAATTCTTCACAATCTACTTAATCAATTACTTATGCATTTTACTAAATTTTAACTAAAAAATTCCTGTCTAAACGTGTTAAGTGATAAGCCCCGCCCACCTAACAGAAAAATAGAAAAATTTCTTAATTACTTGTTAACTTTTAAATTTTAGTTATCTTAACTACTTAATACGTGTAAACCTAACATTAAACTTAAGACCGAAGTACGAGTGAGCGCACAATATGTCAACGAGTGCAGCGATATACTGCGCTACTATAGACCCCATCTAGGCCCTTGTTCACCTGTCGAAAGTATTGTAAAAACATATTTTGATTACAATGTATGTGTTTCCAGCAACGTCCTGCGCTCGCAGTCGTTCCACGGGCCCATGGCGCCGAGCGCGCGCGGCCCGCCGCCGCCGCACCAAATCGTCGAGACTTATGACGCATCGAGCGATAACGACTTCTAGCTGCCCTCCCGTAGCCGCCATTACTTTAATCCTCAAAAATCTAACCGATCACCACATGAAAATCAAAAATATACCTAAAGCTACGCCATTCTTAAGAATCAACGATCGAATTTAAATATATTTTTGATCCATGCCTTATAAAGGCAAAGGTGAGGTTAGTTTTTGGGAGTGAAGAAATGAATCTACCTGGGCGATGTGATAGTACGAATGGTTTTGTGTGAATGTATTTGCAAGTATTGATAGTCAAACGAAGGAACCAAATGTTAATTACGCATATTTATAAATGTAATTCGTGGTTATGTATGTACGTAATGTTTATCTTCGCCCGATGAATTGAAGGAAAAAAAGAACACTGACATTCAGACGAGTGTCAGTGTTCGCGCCAATTTCTAGCTTAGCATTGTAGGAAGTTTCGAATGAATAAAATTTTCAAGTCATTTTTTTATTATTTAATTGGCACGTTAAGGTATAATAGAACAGGGGCGATGCAATTTTTTTTACTTACAGTTTTTCTATTTACAATTTTTTCTATATATCGCACAATATAAGTAACGCGTTTTTCTTTGATTTTAAAACCGAAAGTTTTAGCGGTTATTATTATAGTATTATTTTACAGGTTAAGGTTTATGATTTTTTATGAAGGTAATCGATCCACAAGTACAGTTTTCTATAAGTAATTTATTACTTCGTTGTTTTATTTTATGTAAAGGAATACAATGAATTTGAATAACAGATTATGAATGACCAGATAGATGCAATATGAAGTTTTTACAAAGTACCCGCTAAGGCGCTTTCGATATACTCGATGAGAAATTACCTACCCACATTAGATGCTCATTCGTCATACATCGATTTATTTTAAATGTTATCTTAGCTTAAAGTTAAGTTACTGGATAGTGCAATGAAACATCACATAGATAATATTCGACTCCGATCAAATGACACAAGTGATTAGGTTATATTTGTTTTATGATAAGGTTGAAATTAGCGTGTAGCCATATTTTCCAGAATTATAAGAGTTGCTACATGAGTATATTTTTAGTTTTCTAAAAATATTCGTGAACGTTTTTCTAATGCTACGCTAAATAGCGGTTTAAGCTTCTGAAATATTTACAAGTTTAACACTCTATACGTCCTTTTCAATTTCTATATGCCACAAAAATCTGGCCTGTGTTTAAGAAATGTATTGCTTACGCTCGGGTTTAAAGTTTTCTTTTTGTAATCTAGATGCCGCTTTTTGGCGTAGTGAACCAGTCGTAACGATTAGGGCAGTAGGTGTAAGATAACTTCTTGATTTTACATATCTATTACTTAATTATATTCTAAAGAATATTGTCCTCGGCCACGTCACATGTCAAAAATTGTTTTTCGCCTTAATCGTTATGCAAATAATTTTCAAAAAAGGATTTATTTATAGCAAAAGATTGATATTTTTATATATTGCAATATGAATGATTTACGCGGTTAAAATACTCAGTATTTCTATATCATTAGGGAATGTAATTTGAATATACAAAAGTTGATTTGAATAGTGGTTTTCCCGGTACGTGTACCTGTTATTTTTTGTTTTATCTGTGTGATCAGTTGATCACAGCCGTTAGTGTTTTACAGATAAATCAGTATTGTGTAAATAAAAAATATTGTGTCATCAAATTTATGTTATTCTTGTTTGTTCTTTCACCAAATTTTTTCCGTCCTACGTTTGTAATATTTGCTTATACCAGCCATTTTGGACACTTTATAGCGACATAAAATAGTTAGGACAACCACCTACTACATTTAGAAAAATTCTTGTCTAATTATCAAGTTAGCAATACACCGTATTGAAAATTATCAAATAACTATTGTGCTTACCTACTAGTTTAATAAATTATTGATAAAATTTATTAAATTTTGTGTGTATTCCTAGTTTCCTGCATCTGTATGTATGTCCCTTGTTTTAAAAAGCACATGGACGCAAACATTTTAGTAAGGAAATTAAGAAAGGAAATAGTTTTCTTTAAACAAAAGGGTAATCCCATCGCCACGTTATTCAACGAAATATTAGATAGAATTAGAAGCCATTCTGAACGTAAAGATAGCTGTTTTATGTTAGCTTTTTAGTGTTTTGAAATTGTTAATGGTTTTTGAACGTAATGAAAATTAATGTTATTTTTCAAATGTAGCTTTTCTCGTTGATGCTAAATGGTCCATTCCATAACTCATTGATTACGAAAGACTTGTAAATCTCAATTTTTCGTAGATTTCCGTGAATGTGACGCAAGGTAGGGTAAGCGTGGCTTCGATGAAATTATTTTGAATTTATTGTATGTATAACACGCTCGGAGCGATCTAGGATTTGTATTATTGTAATAGATGTTTAGCATTTCGTAAACAATATTGTTTAAACGAAGAATAAAAAGTATAAGCGAAGTAACTAGTTGTTTTGTTTTATTTAATCTGTCGACTGGATGAATTGCAGGCTATCACGAGAGTTCAAGATAGGATTGATATATACATTGTAATTTGTAAGTGATATTACTATATTAAACAACATGACGCTCTGTATTAGATATTAATGCTGAACGCACATATGTACGCGCCGGACGCACCACATTTGTATGAAATTATAGGAGAGCCCGATGTGGATGACATAGTACGGTGACGCTATACCTATGCGCGATCACCATTATGCGTGTAATGACATGACCATTAATTAGTTCAAGTAATTGGAATATGTCAAATGTTACGTATTATAAAAGGTTTTTCCAAGTTAGGTAGGTATTCTTAGAAAAACAAATGTTACATTTATTATTAATGACTTTATTTGAATATCTTTACATTTCGTTACAATTAAGTATTTTACATACATTCTCATAGATCATACTTAATATTTTACCTTAAACATTGCGCTAGATCCATAGCGTAAGTTTCTAATACTGTCCGTGTACAAAAGTGAGTAATTCTGCCTTTTCCAATTTTAAATCATGGATCAAAACTATTTCGTTGCTCATATTTTATGCCATTTCTTAATTTTTTCTCCTTACAATAAGTATAAATAATTTATTTGTGCTGTATCGATTTCGCTTGATTGTATTCTTCAAAACAGATTTTGCTACAGAAGTAACGGAGGAAAATATTCATCTTTTCGGAACGGTACAAAAATAACATTTGCATAAGCAAAATAAAATGCGACTCACAAGTCACAAACAATCCCGATTTTTCGGTCTGTTACAAATGTTTGCATCACAAAAGCGCCGTAAAAAACTAAGAATAACATTTCAAAGTCACTCAATAAAAAGGAACATGTTAATATCTGCTGTGCTATAATTAAAGATTTAAGTCACAACCACAATTCTTTTAAATTAAATGACGGAACACAACTTAATGAAGGGAAGGTTTTAAATTGAGCATTAGAAGTTACTTTAAGGCTATGCGTTTGCGGCTAAACTTTTGTTTTGAAACAGAAGTCAAGTCCATGGGAATGTATGAAGATGCTCGCACGATCCCGACCAGAACATTTTGTCTTGATAAATCTCCATGGAACTACCCTAGACTTCAGTTTCGAAACAACCATTTTATCGTGCGCGCACAGGCTAAACGTCACCACAGACAAGATTATTCTGCGCAGAGCGATCTTTAGTCTGAAAAGTAATTTACTTATCGTAATTATTACTTTAATTATTATGTCGTGGCTCACATTTATATTTGAACTACACAAGCGTTGTACAAACTAATTACTGTTTCGTGTGCTCTGGCACTGTATAGAAATCTATCTATAGACTAATCCATGGACCATGGACGCCTGGTTTAGTTGATTGCCAACAGCTGGTTTCGACTGCGGCGTTATCATTGGATAGATAGATTTTGCTACATAGTGACGTCATAGCTGTATGAACAAATCCACGACTTGGCCTTTTCTGTGGGCCTTACCAAACTAAATAATTCCGGAAACAATTCCCTCATATTTAATTTGATCATAGATTTATATTTGCAAATAATTTAGGTAACTATTAGTAGATACAATGTAGGTGCTTACTTTTCTAAGTCACCAGAAGATTTAGAAAAATAGGTATGTAGCAGGTAGCTGGACAAATAATATAAATTATTTGTGATATTAAATGAAGTATTTGTGTTAATTACATAAATAGAAATATCAGTTCCCGGGTTGGTAGTTGTGATCAAGCTAACGTAAAATATCTAACAATATATTTGTACAAGTAAATATTAAGTATTTGAATTTAAAGGTAAATTTCACAAAAATATTATAGTAAACAATAATATTTTACAGATATAGTAAACAACAACATGACATAGTTAACAAAGTCTTCCTTTAAAATATATTAATACGAAGTGAAACTATTGTGTATCCGTACATACATACATAAAATCCATAGTCCCTTGTGAGTTGTGTTCTCACCGTGTTGGTACGAGTTGCAACTTATAAGTAGAGAGCAGCAAATAAAATAGCAACAGCTCACCTTAAAATTTTCAATTAAACATTTATAAACTCTTAAAATCTCAAACTTAAATTTAATTTTCTAGTGTTATTATTTTATTCGTACACGTGAGCGTGTTGCCGCGCTCGGCCGCCATCTTGTGACGTCAGCACAATTTACGCGGCAAAATGAACATGAGGAACGCAAGTGAACGTTCAAAGATTGACAAATGAAATATCACGATACCCTGTCATTTCATGCCCCAACTAAAACAAAACATTTTAAATGCATTCCGTAGAGGCCCAAAGAAAGTAATCTCGGCACTACTCTGATTAAATAAAACGAAATATTTCTTTGGTTTTCTATTCTTAAAATCTATCTTATAGTTTAGTTAAAGCCGCTTATGTGAATCAACACACATTATCGAATTAAATCATTAATGTATAGTAAGTATATAATAAAATTATATAATATTTTCTAATTTATAATGCATCTAATAAATAGAGGACGATATAAATTAAATATCTGTATTTTCAACAAATAGGGACAACAAAACGTCATCTACCCACAAACAACGTGAAGTGTCAGAATGTAGGATGCGCATGCGCTGACTCCACTACGTGACAACGTGACAACGAGACTACATATAATTAGTGTAACGTGTGTCGGTCGCATTCTTTATTCATCAAAAAGGGCGGATTTATACAAATCACTACTTTTTATGATATTTACAAATATATTAAGCACACTACTTTACCTAAGACTTATCTAAGATTGGAAAGTTATAAAAACATATAACGAGCCGAGAATCACACGCATTAATACATCGAATACATACTATCGATAAATAATAGTCACATCTTGGAAAATGTTATTAATAAGCATAGACGTATAGTAAGTATATACATATCTATAGGTCTATGTTAAGAAGTGGTTTTTCTTAGACGTAATAACAAAAGACAGCTTGCTTACCACAAGTTGCTGTATTGAGCCCAACAGCAACTATTCTGAGTGGGAAGTTAGCATATTTTTTGTTACAGAAGTCATACCAATAATCTACTCAATGTTTCCAAGATACATATACATATGGAATAGTACGCTTATAATAGGTAATAAAATTAAGAAAAGTAAAAATTCTCCCAATAAACTGTTTCTATCATCGTAGAGGTATCATTACGTAGACAGTGGACACAACCATTTCGCACAGGATTCTCAGCTTTGTTGTTGTCGAAACATCACGCGATACATTGATTTGGGAGCACTGCCACTGGACAACCAACATACTTACAGCGCCATCTCTTATCGAATAGAGTGTACCTCCTTTTATTTGCTCAGTGTAAAATTATTTTAAATTAACGTTGACAGACCTACTAAATAATTCAGTCGTCATAGTTTATTAGTTTTGGCACAATTTCAAGTAAAATTCTAATGGATTAAATAATTTTGAAGGTCTGTAAAAATTTTAAGAATTTTTCATTATATTATATTCGTAAAATATAAAAATTAAACATATCGCGTGATGTGTTCCACAGACAACCAATACATAATAAGTAGCTATAAAAATAATAGAAAGACATTTTTAATTCGTTTCACACTCCTATAACATAGTTTGTCACACAAGTAATGGCTTATATCGTTAACAAGTACCTAATATTTTTGCTGTGTGCGTCTCCTTTCCATAATATGTAGGTAATACTGTGATATAGGGCGACACATAGGTAGATAGATAAAAAATATAAAACCACCATGTAATTTTATAATACAAAAATAGGATCAATAAAGTTCACACCGTCCGTCGGTGGCAAGAGCCGGTCCACGAGACGGGGACGTGTTTAGCAAAACATTGAGCAAATTCAGCAACAATAATCTACTTGTACCTACAAGCGTTCAGGAAGCGACCTCTCGAGCGGACCTCCCTCCCTCCACCGACCCTCAACAATCGTCTAACCGACAAAAATACAAATATAAACAAACTATTTTACGTCTCCACAGGACGATTGCTAATATTAAAACATAGGTATATTTATATTTACAGGGTCACTAACATTAACGTACCTAGCTATAAAATATAGTCCACGGCGGCACTGGGGCACCACTACTTCATTCGTGACGAGGACAACGGACCGGGAGCCCGGAGCCCGGCGCCTAGCAGCTGATCTCCGACTCGGCCCCGGGGCCCTGCTCGCCTCGCTCGGGGTGCTGTCCGGGCTTCTGTCCGGGCTGGCCGGCGCCGGAGCGGTTCGAGCCGGAGGAGGTGTTGTCGCTGTCGGCGTACGGCACGTCCGTCATGGGCCCGTTGAGTAGGCTGGCGGCTGAACCCCCGCCCGCGCCCCGCACCGGGGGCGCCTGTGGGACGGGCGGCACCGGGGGTTCGCCGTCGGGGGTCGGCAGGTCGTGGATCACGGCCCGCTTGGGGTCGATCTGGATGGTCTTGTCAGACAGCTTGTTGGGCGTGACGACGTGGATGTGCGGGGGCACGATGTTCATGGTGGTGAGGTTGACGGAGCCGCTGTTCCGCTTGAGGTCGTGCAGGTCGCGCTCCAGCTGCGCGGGGTCCAGGCACAGCGGCTTCTTCCACGCGTTCACCCGCGGCGGGTCGGGAGAAGCCATGGGCGCCATCCGCTCCGACCTCTCCGGTGCTAGGCTGCTCTTCTTCTCTACGTTCCGGTTCTTCTCGGAGCCGTTCCAGCTGTTCGTTTTGTCGAGGATCTTTATTTCCTTAGACGACGGCGTGTCGGGCGGCTTTGCGGATGTTGGGGTCTTCGGTTTTTCAGGCTGAAAATTTTTGAGGGTTTTATTTTTGGTAGTAACTCATGTGCATCAGTATGAATGAGGTTATACTTCTTCATTATCATAAAATAAAACTTAATATAGGTACCCGCACTTCTGGCCACGATACACTATTAACATGGTACTATGTGAAGTGCACAAAATCTAAAATAAGACCTCTATGTAACCACAATTTTTGCAAATAAATATTCATTAATTCATTCATTCACAACTCAAAGTCAACTGTCAACTGACCTCATCAGACATCGTTCTGAAACAATATTAACTTTGGAAAGGTTGCCAAGCGCCCACTAAGCAAAAGCATTAAGTAAAAGTTCTCACGATATCTTTGTGTTGTGCGGGCGGCGTGAGCTCGTTGGCCTCTGGCGGCAGGGGCGGGAGCGGTGGTAGGGGCGGCGGCGGGGGCGATGGGGGCGTCAGGGGCGGCGGCTTGGTAGTGAAGGAAGTCTCCCAGATGACGGGCGTGTCGGTCTCCGAGCCGCTGTCCTCCTCCAATGAAGTGCCCTCCACTGAGCTGAGTAGCCTGTTGAACAACAATCATTGTAACAGCTCATCTTATTTATATAGCCTGAAGGGCTGACGAAAAAGCAGAAGGACCACCTGATGGTAAGTAGTCACCGTCGTCTATAGACAAGATCAACATCAGAGGAATCGCCAATGCATCACCCTGAAGGACTCTTTTTACACTTTTTTGAATTTTATAGCAACATCGTTACTGCTCTCGACATTTCGATCATGGAAGTTGAAGTTTGTTTTGGCACAGATTATAAACATAACTTGACGTTCAATAGTTAGTGCATAATTGAGAAAGAATGATGGAACTATATTTTTCCACGATATTTTTCTATTTTCTCTATTAAGAATAGATATATTGCGATGTGTGTGTGTGTGTGTGTGTGAGTGTGTAAAGTGACGCCATACCTGTCAGTGGAGTTAGACGGCAGAAACTTGGTCCTTGTCTCGGCCGAAGCAGCTGACGCGTCGGGCCGAGCGGCGCCGGGCGCGCCCGCCAGAGTTCTGCCATAGCCTTGTGATGCTGCGGGCATTGTGGACATTGTGGTGTTAGCAGATTGAAAGAAATAAAAAGGAAAGATCGGCCACCATCGTCTCAGAACTTGATAAATACATCTCGACTGCTTCGAACAGGTACTTGAAGACATATCAAGTGACTGAAGGATATAACTGTTCCTAATACCTTCTATATTATAGTACCTTCTATAATGTTATAAGAAACAGCCGGCAAACGAGCTGACGATCCAGTTGATGTGTAGACAAATGACAAATCCAAGGATTTTGAAACTTTTGGATACAATTTGATCGATGTGGGAGTTAAATTGTAATTTATGATCTAGTAGTACTCCCAGGTCACGGATGCAATTGGTATTTTGAAGGGTATTGCCGTTTATTTGGTATAGTTGGGTCCATGGTGTTTTTTTCCTTGAGAATCGTATATGACTGCATTTGTTAACGTTTAGTGACATATGGTTTTTCTCACACCAGTCACTGAAACGATTTAAATCCTCTTGAAGGAGAACAGAGCTTTGAGCGCTAACGATGCTTTTCATTATTTTTAAATCGTCAGCAAAGAGGTATATCTTAGAGTGGAGAAAGCATGAGGTTATGTCATTGATGAATATATTGAAAAATAGAGGGCCCAGGTGTGATCCTTGGGGAACACCTGAAAGAGTTAAGAAACTGTTAGAGTTATACCCGTTGAGTACTACTCTAGAGTAGCGACCATGAAGGTAAGAGGAGCACCAGCCGAGTAGATTTTGATTTATACCGCATCGTGATAGTTTTTTTACGAGTAGTGCATGATCCACTTTATCGAATGCCTTACTAAAATCTGTGTATATTACGTCAGTACAGATTCGGGCGTCAACGTTGTCAACGACGTCTGAGAGAAAGCAAGTTAAATTTGTTGTTGTTGAGCGTGACTTCATAAAGCCGTGCTGACTATGTGTCATTGAATGTTTGACTTGCCAGGATAGTATAGGAAGCATGAGTGCCTCGAAGACCTTTCCGAAGACAGGGAGTATTGAAATTGGGCGGTAATTACTAACTGATGTGATTTCACCGCTTTTAAAAATGGGAACAATGATAGCTTCTTTCCAAGCCTTCGGGAACACGCCAGTAGCAAGAGATATGTTGAAAATTATTGAAAGAGGTTTAGAGATTGTCTTGGCACATTTAGATACAAATAATGGAGGAACGCCGTCTGAGCCTGCACCTTTGTATATAATTAGAGATTTGAGGACCTTCAGTACGTGCTTTTCGGAAAAGAATATGGTGTGAGGATTATTTTTCGAGGGAATCGTAGGTATTTCACTGTTATAGTAGTTATTGGTTACAGTTACTGGAGTGGTATAAACTGATGAAAAGCAGCTAGCAAACATGTTGCAAATTTCAGTACCGTTACTAGTTGTTTGGTTGTCGTATTTCATTACAGAAGGATAAGAGCTGCTATTATTTCTCTTGTGTTTAACAAACGACCAAAAGAGTTTTGGATTGTTTTTGATGGACGATTCTAGTTTTGATAGGTAATCATTGTAACAGAACTTAGACATTTCAGTGCATCTCTTTTTTAATGTGGTGAATGTTATTTTGTCTAGGGGATTGCCGTATTTCAGAAAACGTTTTCTATATTTTTCTTTTTCCCGTATAGCTTTAATTAGTGGTTTCGAGAACCACGCGGGATGTTTATTTGATTTAGAAATTTTAAAAGGAACAAATTTAAGAATCAATACCCTAATCCTAGCATACAAGACATCGACCATTTCATCGACCGACTGGCAAGACTGCAGTTCATCCTCCCACGGGATTTGACTGAGTTGTGCGTTAATTGTGTCGTAGTCAGCTGTGAAGAAATTGTTTCTTGGAACTGAGCTGGGTTTCAAAAATTGAAAGTTAAACTGGGAGTTTATTTCAAATTCTAAGGGAGGATGAAATGGGTCAATATTACTTAATTCTACTGAGCTGCTACTCAAGTTTTTAATCGCAAAATTAGCGAGAACCAGATCTAAGACTTTATTTTTATGGTTTACGACATAATTATATTGAGATAGGCTGTGCAGTGCAATAAAATCTAACAATGCACTAACACATGTGCTTTGTTTGCTTACTTGAGGATTTGTTGCTAACGCGTCATGTTGCATGCCCCACATTATATTGCTGAGGTTAAAGTCCCCGACTATCAACATGTGTTTTAAACTCGATAAATTTAAATTTACATTGTCAATGAAAGTATCGATGACTTGTTTTTGAATTGGTGGCGGTAAATATAAACCACAGATGTATAGCTTGTGATTGCTCTTACCATCGAGAACGTTTACCGATACCCATACGTCTTCGCAGTCACTTTCAAGTTGTTTTTCACGACAGGATTCGAGGCGTTTGTTGACTGCAATGAGAACTCCTCCCCCTTCCTTATAGCAATATAGTGGACTAGATTCTCGGTCCCTTCTATAGACAATGTATCGGTTGCAGAATAACTCGTTATCAAATATTGATGAGTTTAGCCATGTTTCTGTCAATATAATTATGTCGTAATTACAACTACAAATATTTTTATACAATTCACTTGTTTTCGTTCTTAAGCCTCTTACATTTTGATAGTAAAAACTTATACTATTTAGAGAGAAAAGGAGTATAATAATATTTTAAATCATGCATAGGATAAGAAAAAAAAAAGTTTGTATAAATAGTGATCACGATAGTTTGGCCAAGGTGTCCATGTCTCGTACGTATACATAGCCAGATGTTTCCGTTTGTCTCATAAAAATACGTCCACCACGAACCCACACAAACTTGTAATTTAGTTCCTTGGCGCGAGCTCGGGCTCTAGCATGCAAGGATTTGTTTTCCGGGGATAAGTTTTCCACGACAAACACCGGCAATTTTTTATCACCACCGATTCCCAGGTGGCTAGTGTTAAGCTTCTCTGATGGGTGTTTCTTATTGTAAGTGATAACGGCCGCTAACAGATTGTCCCGAAGACGAGGGTGGCTAAGCTTTACTAGAATGTTACGGGGACGCGTACTGTCGGGATTGACCTTGGCTACGCGGGAGCAATAATGGATATCGTTTTCGTTGATGGGACACTCCACAACTCTACCTAGCTGTTTAACAAGGTTGATTATGTTTTCAGCCTTGTGCTCTGGTACGCATTGAATTTCCAGATTTGGGGCCCGGGATATTTGGTCAATTTGATTGAGCCGGGAGACTAAGGTGTTCATCGTGCCTCGGAGATTTTCATTCTCTTTTTTGAGAACGTTTATGCTGGTTTGGTGCACAATATTGTCCGCCCGCAACTTTTCAAACTGCTCATTGAGGAAGTCCATAGATTGCTTGAAGTCGTCTATTTGCGTGCAGAGGTCGTCCATTCTCCTAGTTATTCTGTCTTCTTGTGCCTTCAGTTCCTCACGCAACAAAGAACGAATATCTTCTATGGTGATGTTACTTTCCGAGGTATACGAGCAATCGACGTCCGGTTTTAACCGCTTTTGTCTCTGCATGACTTTTGGAGTAGGGATTGGTCTTGTTGGAGTAGCCAGTCGTACGGCCTTGTTAGTGTTGTCCCCTTTGGGTATCTTCGACGTGCACGTTGGACATAACCAATCGATAGTGGCCGGGGTGTTAACGCACTTATTATGGTACTCAAGGTGGCAGAGCTGGCATTCGACATAGTCCACCCCATCGATAAAGTTTTTGCATGCAGCACAATTCATGTTAGTATCTGGGAGATGTAGTAGGTAAACGTAAAGGTAAAATGTTGGCTTACGTCGCAGATATGTGTTGGGCCTCGAAGCGTCGATGACCGATGACGAATTGTTTTGCTGTAGCCGCACTGTTTGTAGGTCAATATTCGCGAGTTTTATACGCACTTGAATTTGAGCTTTATTGTATCGTAATAAGGTAAATATAACTGATGGGTAGGTGAAAATAAATATTCAATTAATAAATTAGCTATGTAGACGTCCAAACTCGACGACAACGTACGATTTAACATCACTGATTTAGTCGCCTCTTACGACACCCATCCGACGTGTGATTGGGGTTAGTATTCTAAGCCACCCCAATACGGCATTAAAATTTTGATATTATTTGTCTTTGTAAATACATAAATGGGTTACCTTTCGCAGGAGGTGGACATTCGGAATCCTCCGGTCCTAACTCCTCCGGCGCCGCCGTGGGCGATTTGCTACGAGGAACTAGTTGGTCCGTTGAGCTACAACAATCACTCCATTAACAACAGCACTGATACTGCTACGTCATTTTATACAGATAATAAAAGTAAATTAATCTTCAGAAAAGTTGCTATGCAACAATGCTAATCAAGGCTTCGGGCACTTTAAATGAATTCATCATTTTGTAAATTAAATGATGACTGTGTATTTTATGCATAAACTACTTTACAAAATCAGAAGCTTCCAAAACTTATAGAAAATGAAACTAATATTAACCTACCTTCAAATCTTATAAACGCTTCAAAGTCTAATAAAAACAGCAGATGAAAAATAATTAAGGTAAAATCTGGAATGCTAAAAATAGGACGAAAGTAAATTTAGCTGATCTAATTCTTCTTCGTCTTTTAAAGGAGTGAATTCTTAATTGTTTAGTTGAAGTTTAGTTACTTGGAGGATTTTTCGGAGCTGGTATCTAGTCTAAGCATGCCTCCTTGCTAATCTCTAATTGAGCAGTTGCAAAACATTAGTCGGTTTAGCTAATCTAAACATTCCCATTATTTTGTACAAAAATAAAATTAGAAATTTCATATCAGATTTATACTAGACATTGAATTCGTACTTATTATTATAGTAATAAAGAAAGAAAAAGATTACAGTAACTTTTATGGGAAAATTTAGATTTGGTTATTTTCTCACTTGGTTACTTCCAATAGAATGTACGCTTTTTGTTGCAAATATGAATGGCAATTATTCTACGTTAATAGGCTATGAAAAATACGATAACTTGACCTATCAAAAGTAACCACCTTTGCGGAACCTATAATTCAATTATCACTTGACAACATTAAAAAATTAGTAGGAATTTATATGCCTAATTACATAACAGGATATATTAATAAATTAATAACTATTTTAATAAGCCAGCAGCCATACATATTATCCTATATTAAAATGTATTGTAGTAAGAAGGGTAATGGACAAAATAATCTTCCCTGTGAAACTCTGAAAACATTTACTATAAAAAACAACTACTTATTAAGATTTCCAAAAATACAGGACAACTGGTACTTTATCAGCTCTGGGAGCAGAATAACAACTAGATTTGACATTTATAATACTATTACATCAAAGCATTTTCTTGTCTGTGAAGTTATCAAATGCATAATCAAAAACTAAAAAATCTAAATATTGTAGTAAATGTGTCTGATTTAAAAGAACATATTACTAACTTATCTACTTCTAAATTATGAATGGCTGCCAGCTTTTCAACAAGGATCAATCGTTACCTAACGTCGGGCATGGGGTCCTGCGGCTCCATCGGCACGAGGTAGTCGCCGGCCAGCGACTGCCAACATCCGCGCAGTGAGACTCGAGGAGATCATCAACTCAAAGGTACTACTCTAATATACTCTGTATGTACATAATTACATATGTGCAGACAAAAATACTCGGATATTATTCCGATCATTCAATGTTTCATGGTCTTATGGCACTTCTATTTATTTAAATAGACATTAAGATATGTATGAATTACTCTTTATCAAGCATGAATCGTTGTTGAAATGGAATGTTAAAGTTATTATGTAAAATGTGTAACATTTTAATATGTTGCTTAGATATCGGTCAAGTGTGAACATATTGATATAATTTGTTCTATTCCATTTTCATTGTCTTTTGCTTGCATGTTTTTCAATTTATCAAGACCTTGAAACTCTTTTAAATTTTCCTAAGTTAAATCTCCACAAGTCTCCTTTAGTTTTAATCTAAGCGTGCATTAGTTGACATTAGGCTTTATAAATGATGTGAATCAGATAATCGAGCACAAATACATAACATAACATAATGTTGTGATCCTTCTTCAACATAACATTGAATTGTTTTATAAAGCCCAATGCACAGGGACAGAGGTAAAAGAAGTTCCCGCTATAGCTACTAGCAAGTAAACACTCAAGAGTCAAATACTCAAGTAATATTTAAAAAAAGAGATTCTTTGAAATGAAAAACAAAGTGCATGACTAATAAATAAAGAAAATTTCTTTAATGATATTAATGTCATTGGAGTGACCAGTGATGTTATTGTGTCGGTCATAGTTCGATCCATGCAAATGGTAGTTGAATTGGATGAAGAAATAGTTTTTAGTAAGTAAGTAGAAAAATAAAACGTGATTTACATTCCAATGAATCTCTCTGTAACTACGGGGTTGGCTAGTGTACTACGCGACGTCATTCAAGGAGGGAGATTTAGAAAAAGGTTAGAAAAATTAGACAGTACGTAATAAAATATCAATTAAGTAGCATGCGGCACGCGCAAGCCGGAGCTTCAAACTCACGAATCACTAACACCGATTTTGAATTTAAATAAAAAAAAATGAAAACCAACTAAAATTCCATTTACTTGCTTCTAGTAGCTAGAGCGAAAACGTTTCAAAGAATTCAAAAAGACGTCGTCCAAGTTAGTCACTTTTTATTTATTTGTTATATTTTATTCAAAGGGGACTAAAAACACACTCAAAGGGAAATCGTTATTGTTTACATAGTGTTAGTTATTCTCATTATCAGTGTTAAGGTATAAAAAGGTAAGGTTTAGTGAGAGATGTCCATGGTGCCAACTATATAATTAAGTATACTTTTTAATTAGATACTAACTAATGGTGTACCTTTATACGGATACTTTTTAATTAAGGACTGGTTACAGTTTTTCTCCTGGTAAAATAATATCGTGTAACATGAACCGGCCAAAATCTTTAGATTTATAAAATCAAGTTAGCCACTCTTACTGTAACCCAAACCATTTCATGGACCTTCTCTAGCACAAACCATTTCAAATGGATCTTCTCTCTAACCCGAGCTATTTCTAATGAACCTTCTGTAACCCAAACCATTTCAAATGGATCTTTTCTACCCCAAACCGTTTCAAATGGATCTTCTCTACCCCGAACCATTTCAAATGGATCTTCTCAAACCCAAATCATTTCAAATGAATCTTCTCTATCCCAAACCATTTCAAATGGATCTTCTCTAACCCAAACCATTTCAAATGGATCTTCTCTAACCCAAACAATTTCAAATGGATCTCTAACCCAAACCATTTCAAATAGGTCCTCCCTAACTCAAATGGCCAACAATAGACATCTCTGTGAGAACCTTGGTCGGAGTCGCTGCAACATTGGATACTCACCGCGGATCCATTAGAGTTGGACGTGGCGTCTGTCTGCGGCTGCAGGCAGTGCATGATCGGCAGGGGAGCGCTCGTGATCTCCGGGTCCTGATCGCACGGGGTACGTCAATTAACATACCAGACGGAAGTTTCCACAAGCATTCTTTTATAAGCGCCAATGTTAATAACAAAAAAAAAAGAAAAAATGTGAGCCGTCATGGGGCGGGCGGCTGGCAGATGTGAAACATCGAAATTATTTTATACGACTAATAGGCATAAAAGTACAGATTATGACAGGCACTAAATATGGCATGATGAAAAAATACAATATTACGAATTGTTTCCAGAAAATGATGACAGAATGATGACATTATATATTTTTTTCATATTGCCCTACCATAATAACATAGTGCGTCGCCACTCACCGCGCCAAAAATCAGGTTTAACCCTCGCCTATAGATGTTTCACATCAAAAGTGATAATTTAGCCAACTATAAGCCATTTATTAGCCCACGAATAACTTTTGGAAATTATTACAATTTAGGTAATTTATTACAATTTAAATAAGTTCGTAATTAAAATCTACCTTTAGGTAGTTACTCTGTTTATTTTCCGCTGTGAAGCAATACAGCAATGTACTTAGGTAGGTTCTTAATTTCAATGCAAAACATTCACCTGTGGCCAATATTGCAAACTCCTACACGAATTTTCTGCTCAAGATGAACTACTTAAAGCAAAATTTTACGGAAGAGGTCACCTCAATAAGATTGCCGGCAAGAAACTTACATTTCATCATAGAGGACCGGTTTAAAATAATATCAGGTGCCAACGCTGGTGTTACCTTAGAGAACCGCTGTAAGCGCTCGAACATGGCGGCAAACGAGGGCCGCTCGCTGGGGTTGGGGTTCCAGCACTCGCACATCAGCCGGTACACCTCTTGTGGACACCCTGGGTGCATCATACGGTCAGTTATTGGACGTACATACGTCCATACATAGTGTACATACACTTACAAATAATACGGCAAATGGATCACGCACTATAAACCATGTAAAAGACAACTTCTGTGGAGGTAAGGATTTCGACCGTCGATTGGATTCCGTCGATTGGATTTCCATAAAAACTTATGCTTAGAGAGAATACGTGTTATTTCGTTCTACAAAATTGGTAATTTCTACTGTCCACCATGCGAAGCGGAATTCTTGTGCTGGAGAGTAAGTCTGTCTTTTTTCTAATAAATAAAGGTATCAGTCTAGTACGTAATACTTTTGATTTTCAACAAATCATTCAGATCAAAACTTTGAAACAAGAAATATCAACGGTTTATTGAAGTAGCTGCGCGTAGGTAAAAAAATTGGTGGATGATAAGATAGCTACAGCCCATTAATGGCCCAGTACTTTCTCCTCTTGAGGAGGCCTAGAGCATACCCACCATGCTGCTTCATTGCGGATTGGTGGAAGATTTAGTGACCAACTCAAGTGTCGCACGTAGAACTTATAAAAAGTTCCATGCTGCCCGAAGTCTCCGACGTGGCTTAACGACAGTCATCTTACGATAACAGGCAGATGTCATCGTGGTGGAGTATGCTCTAGGCCTCCTCAAGGGAAGAGACCCAGTAGTGGGTCATTAATGGGTTGAAGCCAACTAGGCAGATATCAGGAAGTGTGGTGATGTCTCACCATAAGGCTTGTCGAGGCGGCCGCCGCCAGACACCATGTCCATGACCTCGCGGTTGGTGCAGCCGGTGTACGGCATCACCCCCAGCGAGAACACCTCCCACAGCAGCACGCCGAACGACCTGCAACAACACGTTGGGAGGATTGTACACCACTTACTGTAGCTCACTTGGTTTTGGTTCAAAAGACAAAGTGTCATACTAATTTTGGCCTTATTACTTGGCCGTTGGATAAGAAAGTGTGCATTCTGTCGGCATGTCAGAGGGAAGGTGACTTTTACGTGCAGTCTATCTCAGGCGGTGGCTCAAGCACGACTGTTGCACTATTGTTGCATGATTGTGTGTGTCTACTCTTTGTTTTAGTTGACCTTATAACAATAGCTGTTGTTTTAAAATTCGCAGGCATAGCTCTCATAAATAATGTGTCATCCACAGTAGATAACTCACCGCCTTATATTTGACTGAGGAAGAGAAATACCGTGCTGGATTATGTAATTCCTGTATTTCCAAGCTACCATGCCCATCCACCTGGGTATAACAAAAACGGCATGGTTTTTGACGTGGATGGGCGTGGTAACTTGTAAGTACAGGAATTACATAATCCAGCACGGTATTTCTCTTCCTCAGTCAAATACAAGGCGGTGAGTTATCTACCCTATTTATTGATCTGTGGTGTCATCTTTATCTTTTTGTGACATCTTCAGTTTTTTTTTGTCTTTCTGGAATTTGATTTAGCGGACAAGCGAGCAGAGCAGATGCACAGCTTACCAGACATCAGTTTTGATAGTGAAGAGTCCGTCGATGTATGCCTCGGGCGGCATCCACTTGATGGGCAGCATGGCCTTGCCGCCCTTCTTGTAGTAGTCGGAGCGGTAGATGTCGCGCGCCATGCCGAAGTCAGCGATCTTGACGCAACGACCCGGCCCGCGTGACGTCAGCAAGCAGTTGCGGGCTGCTATATCCCTGGGGGAAGATTTAAAAGATGTGCTGAGGACATTGAAGTATTATAACATGCATGTGGAGTCGGTGACTACTTATCGTGGTTCGGTAAGTGTCTTATACAAAGTTACTCTATGGCAAGTGTGTAAATATGCCTTCTAATGCTTCTAGAGCATGGAGTATTGAGGTAAGGAGGGCCATTTCATATGAAGGGAAAGTTGAAAAAGTGTCCAACTATTTAGAGAAAATAGAGGTTCCAATAATGGCCATTTCTGAATGGTGCTAGTGTGTGTCAAATAGATTGTATGAACATGGCTGTTGTAGACGGAGTGGAGTTTGCTGAGTTATGCCACCCGTAATCAATGGCGCTAGTGTCCGCCAAATAGATATTCGAAGCCTAAGGTCGAGTCAAAATCCTGAGTCATATACGTTAGTATAATAGTTCATTGGTCATAATCACATTAAAAATATTTGTCAGAAACCAGACCGAATTGATATTTTTGTATTTGTAGTAAATGAATATTTAACAGTACTGGCAGCTACCATACGCCATGCGTACCTACCTATTAATTTAATAATATTAAATTAATAATAACAATAATATGTTTACTTGCAATAAAATTGGTACAGACAGGTTGTTTTTATATTAAAATAATAATCCTCAATTACCACAGTGTAGTATGCAAATATAAAAAAAACATGAGAGGTGTCAAGGGACACCCGGATGGAACGAAGTTCCTTTCGATTTAAGTATTGTTTGGTTGTACAGCGCCATCTCTGTAAAACTCTCTGAATCACTTCAAAAAAAGTGTCGTCATTCGTAAAATCAAAAAGTGTCGTAATTTTCCGTCTAGCCCCCTTTCACAACGCGCGATAAGGAACTTCGTTCCAAAAAATACAATGTCAACATCAGTGTAAATAACTTATCCATGCAAATACCTGTGTATGAACCGCTGCGTCTCGAGGTACCGGCAGCCCTTGCAGACGTCGACGGAGCACAGCAGCAGGTCCTTCATGGCGAGCGCGCTGGCCCGCTCGGGCCGCGGCCGGGACTCGCGCAGGAACGTCTTCAGGTCGCCGCCCGCCAGCAGCTCCAGCACTATGAACCTGGGGACCACAGAGGAGGGGCTCATCTTCAAATACCTAACATCAAGTCTCTGTTGGCGGGGATTTCAGGAAAATGTGAACCCCAGATCCAGATGGGAGAATTAGATGGCCCATTACACTGGTCTTGCAGGGTATGGACCCTCGAGGATGATGATGATCAAAAAATTAAGTCGGTTTATTCCGATTAACAATCATAAAATAATAGTCACTCTAGTGTACTCGGAAATAAATGCAAAGTCTATCGTCGTAACGGTCAATGCTGATTGCTCAATATCCTCAACCTAGTATTTGTTAAGTGGTACAATACCTCGGATGTCGGTCGAAGCAGACCCCGATAAGGTGCACGATGTTGGGATGACTGAACTTGGCCATGATGGCGGCCTCCATGAGGAAGTCGGCCTCCGCCTGTCCCGTGGACAGCTCGGGCAAGGTCTTGACAGCCACTGGCATCTCCACCGTGTCTCCGCTGCGATGCCGGTACAGCCCCTGGTACACCTCGCCGAACGCGCCTTGACCCAGCGCTCTGGGGGAACCATAATCATCACTACATAATTATTACAAAGCAAAGTCCTCCGCTGCGTCTTTCTGTGTTCACGATCAACTCAAAAACTACTGCACCGATTTTCATGCAGTAGTTCACCAATAGATAGAGAGATCCATGAAGAAGGTTTTGTATAATTTGTCAAGGTTTTGTCTAAATTGGTTGAAATATAACGATAATAATTGTTGGAAGTATCGGAAAAAGTCAAGCCGCCTGGGAGGTTTCATCGAAAACGCTGCCTAATCCTTTTGAGATATAACAAAACAATGCACAATTATACCCATCTACGTTAACGTTAATGTCAAAAACTGCTCCAGAATCCGCCGCAATTAACACGTTAAGCCGCAGATGGCCAACAGAAATAAATTCGCGTTATAATATTGTTTCCAAAAAACCGCCATCCAAGTTATTGTACAATATATTAACATGTAATGGAATTAACTTACTTGACGAGCTTCAAGCTCTCCCTGGCGACCTTGGGAAGGCCTCGCACGTCGATCCCCTGCAGCATGGCCTCGCTGCCGTAGTGGGGGTTGAAAGCCATGCCCAGCGGGTTCTCGTTGTTGCCCACTGTTGGGCGCAGGCGGTGCAGCTGGACCTCCTGCTCCAACAGCCGCTTCCGGCTGATCTCCGCTTGTCTCTTACGTTGGTAAATGTTATCTATGGAGTTGTGGAGGATTTAAATTATTTTCTTCAATGACCAATCGTTTCGGAAAATAACGTCCCATTCTTGAGAAAATGCGGGATTAAGTTTTTTGTGTTTAATTTACAAGTAATCTGTAAGGTTAAGTAAGTAAGTAGGTATTTAAAATTGGTCATAGGCACTTTGTCCTGTTTTAAATCTTCCCGATACTCGAAAGTCCTCGGGAAGAAATCTTTAGGGCTAAAACAAAGCCAGCCCTTGCTCAAGAAAAATGTAACTTCTTGGTCCTTAACCATTTTCAAAACTGGACCTTCAATGCTTGGTAGTAGGATATATTTGATGACTCACAGAAATGGCAGGCGGCGATGAACATGGCGATGATGATGATGGTGCCGGTGATGGAGCCGGCCAGCAGCACCCAGTACACGTTCTTGCCGAACCAGTTCACCAGCGAGAATGTATACACTGTAACAACATTGCTTGTGTTGACGATGCATCTAACATACACATTAGAATTAGATAGTTATTTAATTTGATAATATTTAATGATACTCGTAAAGGGTTTAGTAAACTCTATGTCAATGCAGTGAACGATGTTAACATTCTTCTTCTTCTCAGCCGATACGCTCTTGACAGAGCTGTCGTGGTCGTCAACTCGTCACGTACTAGTAGAGTTGGGGGCAGATGTAAATTGCCTCACACCCCGCCATCTCTCTCTGCTGGTTAATATTGCTTTCACCAAATTCAACAAAACTGCTAATTATATTGTAGCACTTCTTTGGGAACATGAATAGTTCCTAACCAAGGCTCAGTCACAAAGGTTGCTATCAACCTGCACAAGACAGTGATGGACAACAGTAGTTGGTCAAAATGCAGATCTTACGTTCACGATTCGTTGATAGACGACGATGTGCAAGTCTGGCTTGATCAAATTGCGAGTAACATAAAAAAAATCCCATAGCACAATACTTATAGGACTTTCTAGATAATGAAACTGGTCAAACGTTAATCGCTAAAAGAAAACAAAAACTAAAATTCTTGTTTAGAATTTAAAAAAAGTTAAATTAAGTAGGTATAAGAATTATAATAGTATACAATATTAAAAAATAATAATAATAAAGAAATAAACGCTTACACACTCACCCCCGCCGCGCAGTAGGATTTTACCTATTTCGTGGGTGACATGGACGATACATATAACACATCACAATAACACCCATGACCCGAGTCTGTCACATAAATATCAGCCCGGCCGGGAATCAAACCCGGGACCCCTCGCTTCGCAGGCAGGGTCGCTACGAACTAGGCTACAGGGTCGTCAAAGTTAGTAATTAATGAATCACTTCAAATACAAGATAAAAAATAAAATGACAATAAATAATTAAAACAAAGGTTCATCTGTTAGGGATATTATAAATAGATAAATATGGGTGACAAAAAAAACTAAGAGTGAAATTAATAAAATTACGATTCAAGAATAGACATTTACGGAAGCCCTTGATATATGTAAATGTTTTGAGTAAGTACATTGTTTAATTATAATACTTTGTAAATCCTTCAATAAATTCTACATAGCTTTACTATACAAACACAGCTCTATTTCTTGATATGACAGTTATATTTTCTAATATGACAATGCTTTCGATTTTCTAGACACTAAACGGAACTAAAGGAAAAGCAAACGACCTCTCAGGTCATAAGTAATGTCGTAAATGAAAAAACAATTTAAAAAATTGAGTGTTGCAGCTCCGACGCACGATTAGAGTTTAACGCCATCTAGTTTGCAATCGTCTAATCAATAACAACATTAATACAACGCCATCTAGTTTGCAATTGTCAAATCAAAATCTAGATGGCGTAACATAAATTTTCATACCCCGGGCTTAAATATGAAAATCTTATTCTAAAGAAGTTAAATTCCAAAAACATATCAGATTTCTCGACTAACAGTTTTGGTGTTCCGCAAGGTAGTGTCTTGGGACCAGTATGATTCCAGTTTACATAAATGATCTTCCAAACATTACCTACTGACCATAAAACTATTATATTTTATTTGCTGGCGCTACAACAATTGTTATTAAATGTAAGGATAAGAATGAATATGAAAATGAAATAAACATAACACGTGACAAAACGATAACATGACTAGAGAATATTAAATTAAATGTAAACAAAAACAAAACCAAATTAATTAAATGTAAGACTTACAAAAAAGGACGCTAAGCTGGATATATGTAATTTATGCGATGCCCACTTAGATCCATTCAAAGGATCCAACAATGGATCCTTTTCCACTTTTACGTCCAAGTCTTCCTGATCATCTAGTATTAAAACAACCACAAATAAAAGCAGTAACTTATTGAATAAACATTAATTTCAAGTAATACTACGAAATGTGAAATTTCTTAAATAGATAACTATAAATTGATAAATCTGAAAATAATCATTATTTTAAATATTAATTACATCATTAATTTAAGGGAACGTAATTTAAAGCAAAAACCATTTAAAATAATCATTCCAAAATAGTAAAAAATAAAATAATTTTTGATTCAAATTCACCCCTTTGATCAATGTATTGTACCTTTTTAAAATCTGCATTTAACAGACAAGTTTTTAAAGTTCTGTTCCATACTTGCCCGTAAAATTATGTACAATTATGTCTTCTGTGCCAGTAGGTACCTGTGCCTGTGATTGAGTGAGTTGCCAACTACGAAGACTACTGATGTTGGATTGTTCATAATAGGATCAGGTACAAGAACAAGCGGCTCCTCTACCAAAAAATGTCCAGGGGTGAAAGCAAGAAAGCAGAAAGCTGCGTGGTAGGCCTTGAGTTGATTTCTTCAAAAGTCAATGTGGTATCGCCAACTACCCTTCTGAGATGATGTTTCGTGAATTTTATTCCAGCCTTCCACAGTCCTCCAAAGTTTGGAGCACGAGGTGGTATAAAGTTCAAACTATTACCAGATAAAGCGAACGCTTTAGCAATCTTTGGTACTATGCTCGACCTTTCCGCATCGATCAAAGACTTGAGTTCTCTGGCGGCACCCACAAAATTAGTACCATTGTCGCTCCATAGTTCGGCACAATGTCCTCGTCTGGCTATAAAGTATTTAAACCCTGCAGGGAACCATGAGCTGTCGAATTAATCACTGCCTCCAAATGAACAGCTCGCGTAACCATACAGACGAAGAGACATATGTAACCCATATGAGAAAGATGTGCTTTTCCCTTCAACTTCAGATACTAATTGGACCAGCGCGTAGTCAACTCCGGTTCGCAAAAAAGGTAGGCAAACAGTTACTCTTGCCGCTGGAACTTGACCCATAAGTTGTTGGGTAGTGCGAGAAGCTCGACGTATGCTGGTGACACATTTGCGTACATAAAATTTAACAAGCGACTATATATGTACATCAACAATCCAGGATTTTGTACGCAAATTATTTACCATCAATTGAGGACATCCATGCAATGTCCTCTCGTGAGTTTCTCTTATCAACAGTTGGGTGAGTGAAGACTTATGAGGTAACGAAATAGGATGCTTTATGACTTCACTACCTTGAGCTAGCTGCAGACAACCACCAACAAGCATAACTCGTTCTCCATCAACGAATGGACTTATTGAGGTGACTTTACACTTTTTATTTACACTTCCTGTCTTAAATATAATATTTTCCATTTCTTTTTTAAAATTATGTGCTTGACATCGCTTAAAAATTGCTTTAAAGTCCATCATTTCTTCGGATGTTATCCATTTAGTAAATTTTACTTGACAAGACCTTCTGAAGTATAGAAATCTTCTACACAATGCAACTACTCTAACTAACTTTCCGATGCCAATGGGTAATTTATACTATCGTCACGTGCGACTTGTTGCAGGGCACAGCAAGATAAGAAGCTGATGAAGTGCCAAAGATTACCGTCAAGAATCTAAAGTCCTGTAAGTTACAATTTTCACAATTCGTCAGGATTACGACAAACAGCACGTTGGAAGTCTGAGTCCGATTTATAAACTTGAATTTGTACCTCTTAACGATATCCGCAATAAGGTATATGGGATGAAGACGCTATCTTAAAATTATTGTGCTTAAATCCGAGTGAAGAGTCGGTCCCACCATCAAGTCATCGTTCAAAGAGACCCCATTAGTGCCAGGACACGAGGCATCAAAGACAACACGCACCTTGGTTGTTGTTCTGTCGTCTTTGACTACAGCATGATGTGGAAGGTATATACGAAGGTGCATCCTGCTTACATACTAGTAATTTGTGGTTAACGGTGCTGGTTAGCGACTTATTAAAATTGTATAATATAATTAATGTGTAATATTGTAAACCTTCTCGTGCACTGTTTGTTGACCCTAATAAAGTAAAAAAGTGCCGTTTAGAGCTCTCTGACTCCAATTCCCAAAATGGGCGCAATAGCTCATTCATATCATAGTGTGTGTGCATACACACGAACTTAGTCTGACCCCTTTCCTCACGCTTTGCATAGATTTGCCCAGATAAGATCCAACCTAGCTTGGTTATCTGCGCTTTTGGACAGCCAGGTGAAACTTTGATAATAACTTCCTCCAAAATCTGGCATACATTACAGTCAGCACATAATATATGAACGGTAACATGAAGATATTTAACGTTTCGCGATGTGGTTGGCTTAGGAACTTTGCTGTCCAAAAATTCTCATGACCTGAATCTGTTCTGAGGAAATTTTTTTAAAGTAACCAAGGTAGGCAACTCATTAAAAGTTTAACTTATCTTTGCCTCCCAAAGCTTTCTGGATACAAGATCTAGTTTTAGACTCATAGGGTAAATAACAATAACATCCCAAGTAGTAGCGTTAACTCCCAAATCTAAACCTGTTAAATATTCGGTCATGGTATCAAGCAAATCCTTAATGCCACCCGCTGATTCTATAACTAGATTTTTTTGAGTAATTAATTTCTTTAAGACATATTTTGCAACATACATTTTATTGTTTTATCTTCTTTCTAACTGATAGTTTCTAATTTTGTAGTTACTTGAAGTTACAGGAATGTATTTAAGAAGTTGCACGGCTTCAATTAACTGAATTGAGTTTTTAAAAAGTGCAACTTGTGAATATCATCACCTAATTTTTAGTACTACTTTTTTAGTATGCACTAAAGATAAAAATAAACCATGAAACGTGCTGAATAATCCTTATTGAAAGTAGGTAAAGAAATTTTTGGTAATTTCAACGCGCTGTTATTACTTACTTGCTTTGGCGATTCCTTACCACCTTTCCTGGAAATTACCAAACATAACAGTTTAGACTTTAGTTAACTTTCATAATCAATGTCTCTTCAGTGCGTTCATATAGAATAACATACAAAGACTTCTCGATATCTGCTGGCTTTTGTACTTAAAGTTTCAGAATCAACTTTTCCAAAGTCTTTCTAAGTTCTCTAAAAGCGTCTCCTTAAAACATTCTGAGAAACGATCTTTAGGTGTTTTCTTGTAATTTGCTCTCGACCTTTGAATTTTATTCTCAATATCTTCTTCCAATCTAGTATAAGAGTCCACGTTTCTTTCACAAGTTTCTATGAAGAATTTACAAAAAAATCTAAGTTGAAAAAGGACAATTTTCTAATTCAAAATTCACAACATTATTCTAAGTGTTTGGAAACATAAGAAGATTATTAGGAATCGGACATAGGTTCCCCGTCGGTTCACTTTTAGTTAAATTATTCTAAGTCCAAATTAAGTTTTTGAAATTTTTACAAGTCCAAATATTTAAGCAAATCAACTAAGTCCAGACTAACACTTTATTGACATGAAACACTAACGCCCCAACTCAGAGTCACTAACGGTTCCTTAAATCGCTCCTTAGTACAGAATTTGTATAGTGATTATTATTATTTGTATTATTTACTAAGGAGCGATTTAAATAACCATTAGCGACTCTGAGTTGGTGCGTACGATACTTCAAAAGGGTTTAGGTTAAATGTTTAATTTGCTTATTCGCTATTCTCAGAATGTCCTATGAAGTACATACAATTTTAGCTTCACTCACTGTTGCTTTTCCAATTCCAATTTCCAAGTTATGCGCCTTGTGCTGCCCTCTGTGGTAGCTCCAGTGCTCCACTGTGTGCCTTTGTTCCTTAGTCACCTGTGGTAACCGCTGCTTTACTGTGTATTGGCCACGCCAAATACACCCTTCTGCCGTGAGCGAAGAGTTGGTTTTCTCCTGCTTCCAGATGCGTCCACATGCACCATCAACGACTAAGTACTCTGTAGTGATTAAGTACTGTGTGGTGTCGACACAACACAGAATCCCTCTGATCTATGTATAACAGCCTTGCATTGAAGTCACAGACCACAATCGGCATCCGACTCAATAAGGACCATGAATGAATAATGAATTAAATTTAAAGGACCATTATGTTCAGTCAGACGGGCCCAAAAACTCCACTACAGAAATCTTGATATAAAATGACTCTTTAAATTAAAGGTTCACTGATTTATTGTAGGACGAGCACAATATACCAAGTGAAGACAACAAAATACACTCTTTAACGAAAATATTTCTAGCAGACCTTTATAGTCCTGCCAAGAAACCTTAACACCGTGTTTCAGCAATGAATTTATTAGTGCCATCTCTTGACGTAAATAAGAACTAAAAATTATAATTTGGAGATTTTATAAACAGAATTTTCAAATTTAATTATCTTTGGATAATTTTAATTTAAAATTCAGTCATTTGTTTTTAGATAGTCTTTTGTTTTTGTGAAGTTGTGGTAGTTTTTGGCGCCATGGATAAATTGAAAATTCGTACAATTTTCAAATATGAGTTCCTACGTGGAAATACCGCTGCGCAAACAACACGAAACATTAACGACGTGTACGGGCCTAACACTGCTTGCATAAACACGGTCCATTATTGTTTAATTCGCTTTAAATCTTGAAATTTTGAGTTAAAGAACGAGCCTCGCGGTCGACCAGTAGCCATTGTCGACGGTGACAATTGAAAGCGATAGTGGAAGCGAATCAAACTCAATCTACGGCTGAGCTTGCGTCAAATCGGAAAGATAAAAAAGCTAGATACTTAAGTGGGTGCCACACGAACTAAGCGACCAACAGCGAGACTTGCGCGTCGAAGCCGTCGAAGCATGCATAGCAGTACTGAATCGGCATAAAACGAAGGAATTCTTAATCAAATTATTACCTGCGATAAAAAGTGGATTTTGTACGACAGCCGTAAGCGTTCATCTTAGTGGGTCATAGGAAGATGATGTCTGTCTGGTGGACCAGTGCCGGACTTGTACATCACAGCTTCTTACCGATTGGCACAACAGTGACGTCAGATGTCTATTGCCAAAAATTGCAAACAATGATGGAGAAGCTCTCAATTAAAAAACCAAGACTGGTCAATCACTCTTCCCCATTGCTTCTCCATGACAACGCGCGAGATCACACTTCACGACAGACCATCGCAAAGCTACAAGAGTTACAGCTGGAAGTTCTTCGTCACCTACCGTACTCGACGGACCCTGCCCCAACAGATTTCTACTTTTTACAAAATTTACACAATTTTTAAGTGGGAAAACGGTTCAACACCCGAGAGGCAGTACAAAACGCTTTCGCTGACTGCACCGCCTCCCGACCAGCAGACTTCTACAGTAAAGGGATAAACAAACTATCATCAAAATGGCAAAACAGTTGTGCCCCCGCCGAGACCATCTACCTTTTCTCGAAGCGCTTCCTTATTTTTTTAAACCCTCATAACGTGGTTTTGGATTGTACCACATAAACAAAATTCGCGGAATATGATGTCTATAATGGACTTATTAAACAAAGTTTCGATAGTATAGTAGCTCTTTAGCTTTTTACTAAAAAAAAACCCGATTTCAACACTCACTGATGATTGTCAATATTAATTAACTAGTACTTCCTGAAGTCCTAGAAAACTGTTTGGTATGTAGACTAGTATTTTTACACAAACAACAAAAAATTCCAAAACTTGAAACTTTTACCCCCAAACCCTTTAACTTACAACTTACAAAATGGAATCCCACCAAAAACATCTCCATGTAAAATGTTGCCCAGACGAGAGCACATGGCTCTTCATTAAAATTTATCAGATCTAATGTAAGGCCAAGCTTCTAACTCTACACGCCTTAAATATGCAAATCCTATCTTCACAAATGCTACACCTTAGTCAAAATATATGAATTAGCCAGTTGCTACCGTCACATGGGTTCTCTTTTCGTAACGAAACGGAAACTCTGCGAATATTATTAGAGCTTTTCAGGTACAAGAAATGCTTGACAGATATTTCCGGTGTTGATTCTATGAATTAATGTCTATCTAGATTAAGGAACTTTGCATCTTTGAAAAAAGTAGTTACTCGAAGTATTTTGAAAGTCACTATTAAGCTGGAAATAGAAAAAATGTCACAGTAATTTCTTTAATGACGACCCGCGTGGCGCAATGGTTACCATGTCGGATCGCCGCGCCAAGAGTCCTGGGTTCGTTACCGAGGAGAAAATTTGAATGATGAGTTTGAATTTCTGTTCTCGGTCTGGGTGTGAATGTCCTTGTCTTGTGTGTTGTCCATGGCGCCCACGACACAGGGAATCCTAGTGTGGGGCTATGAGTGTGAAGCGTTATTTATTAAAGGCCGTATCCAGGATTGATCTTGAGGGGAGTGAAAAGTGAACCCTTCCCCTCTCGTGTAATAACAGGTGTATTATTGTGGGGGACTCACAGACGCATTTGGTGGGGTCCGCCTCGTCGTAGGTCCAGGACTTGGGGCAGTAGCAGCGCACCTCGCTGCGGTGCTCGTTCAGCGCTACGCAGCGGTAGCTGCAGCCGCACGCCTGGGGAACGGTACAACGGGACAACGGTACAACGGGACAACGGTACAACGGTACAATGGTACAATGGTATACTCCGTTTTTATTAAAACAATAATAAAAGGCACTGCTTTTTATGAAAATATTAATTAAAATTAGTTAAAAAAATATACAGTAAACAGAAATTAGTTTTTGCTTTACTTAAATGATTATTCGTTTTCAAACTATTTTCATTTTGTATCTGCCTTTTTTCAATTACAAATAAGGTTAACCAGTATAAATTTAAAAATAAAAATACTGCCTAGTATCAAAAAAGCTATCAAGCTATCCTTTTTGTAATCCTTATGATAAGCTCTTTAATTTTATACCCATATTGCATTATTCGATTTATTTTTATTTTTTGATACTTCAAACAATATAGCATTTGACAGCCACAATAATTGTTTTTTTTTACATCTCACTTCTTACACATCTAAGAACACTTGAGTTATCAAGAAGAATCTAACGATATTATATAAATCCGTTAGGCACTTTGGAATATATGAGGTAATAAAGAATATTACATGCATACATACACCTATAATAATACATACAAGATACGCGCGAAAAACTAAATCCTTCCTGGCAGTCGGGTAAAGATACAGTGTTTTGTTTACGAAATAGGACTTGTTTAAATAAGTAGAATGTACAGACATCGTGATAGTACTTCTGTTCTTATTGTCATCTATCTTACTGACATACACATTATAGTTTTTTATGTATTTAACTAGTCGATAAACGAGCTGAATCCAGCAAATGGTAAGTTGTTAATAGACAACAGTGCCGGATTAACGTAGCAAGAGTGGCAATTGCTACGGGCCCCACGCGGAAGGGGGCCCCGCATATTTTAGACTTTATATTATAATACTTAAGAAACACTTTATACTTAAAAACCCATAGCAGACCAAGGCTTCTGAAAGAATTTGCTACAGGCCCCGCGCTTGCTTAATCCGGCACTGATGGACAACACAATACAACAAAGAGTGATAAATGTGGGCGGTATTTCTAGAAGTTAGTGTATGGTGGGTAGTCTGTGGTCAGTACTCACGTGTATGGCGGGTATGACGCGCACCTCGCCGGGCCCCGTGCGCGCGGCCAGCGCCGTGCGGCTGTAGCCCCGCTCGGCGCGCGGGGACTCCGCCAGCGACCAGCCGCCGCCGCCGTGCCGGCCCTCCGCCTCGTTCGTGTTGCCGCCTGCGGACAAACAATTACTACAACGCTATCCTTGTTTCGACGAGCACACGCACATGTTCTTCATACAGGCATCTCTCTCTTACGAACTGAGGGAGATCAGCGTCCCCATGTTGATATGTATTGAGACTTGAGGATTGGTGGATGATATATATTGAGCATTGGTGTAAATGTACAAAATTTAGCACCACGCTTTGAGTACTGAGTAATGACGGACCACGTGATAGAGGTCACGTTGTCCGTGAATACACATATATAAGAGGAGTAGCCAATTCAATTCTAGCCCTAAGCCCAGGCATTATGGCTTTTGAACGTATCAATCACCTAAATATTTCCTAAAAATCTATACCATTATTTATCTCTTCCACTATATGACTCACTATAACTAATTGTATGCAACAAATGTTATCATAATAGGTACTTTTTCATATTCCCCATCAAAACTTCATATAAATCCTCACCGATCCATCCACCGCCACCACCGCCTCGCAGACAGCCACCGCCGCCGCCGCCGAAGCCCCCGTGCGCCACGGCGGAGCAGGCCCGGCCGCCGACGCCGCCCTCGCGCAGCGCTGCGCCCCGCACGCGCTCGAAGCCCGGGGTGCTCGGCCCTGACCGCTCCACCCAACCTCCGCCCGCACCTAGAGCAAATCGGGCAGGATATCATCAGAACTGACCAGGGACGACCAGAATTAGAAGACAAGAAATAGGTATAGTTCAACGTGTCATTGTCGATGATAATGTCCATTTTAGGTGATCATAAGAAGATTGATAGCTTAACGCATTACAGTGACGTAAAAATTATCGGCTGTTTGTTCAATACCTGGTATTCATCTCTTGAAACGACATATACCCATCCAAGCTTTTTTGTCCTAGGACCATTAGGGCCATTTTATTCAGAAGTTAAACTATAATTTTATGGACGACAGTAGGTACGTCCAGTAGGACGCAGACGCTGGCAGTACTTAGGTAACCGCCATTACCGCGTCGGATTGGTCGGACCGCACTAAAAATTACGCACACATGGTAAGCGGGCGGCGTCACTCTTGATAAGACAAGGTGACGTCCTGGTTATTTTCACGTCCGTGCACCTTAAACACTATTTAGCCACCAAAATACTTTTGGCAAATTACGTCGGGGTCACCAGTTTGGCAAAGGAAGATCTCACGCCAGGCGAGGCGGTGTTGCCTGGGGGCGATTGAGCCCCGACTGATCTTATCCTTTTCAGAGCTTTGTTTATATGTAACCGATCAAGAAAACTTCGCTAGCGTGATTCAGATGGGCATGTCTTACCCACACACTCACCAGACGTGAAGCTGTGACGCTGAGCAGCTTGTATATACGCATTTCACCATACAAAAGCCAACCTTATCCCCTCCATCAAAAGCATGTATTCCACTGACCAGAGGTGAGTCCCGGCGCGCCGTACATGTATCCGGACTCGGGCGGGCCGGGCGCGGCGCCGTGCGCGTGCTGCGAGCCGTCGTCCACGAACACGCCCACCGACAGCCCGCCGCCACCGCCCGCCACCACCAGCGGCATCGGCGCGCCTTCCTTGTCCAGCTGGAGACCACGGTCAGGGTATGATGAGCAGGACATTGGAAGATAGAACTGTTATGGTTGTTTTGAACAACCTTTTTGGTAGTTTATGTTCTAAACTAAGGTTTGTGGATAGTTTTTACTAGTAATTGCTAAGCTTTTCTGAACCTCTTCAGTAGTTCATCTAATACAACTTACAACATCATGGTATAATTTATTGTTGAGAAGTTAAGAGTCATATTCCCAAAGCCAGCTGCGACATAGTTTGATCCCCTCCTCCTAAAGCTGTCAGTGACTCACCAAGAACACGTAGGTCCCCCCTCCGCCCCCTCCCCCGCCGTCGGTGACGTGCGTGTTGCGCACCTCGTGCGTCTTGCTGGTGAACGTCTGGTACGTGTCGTTGTGCCGCCGCGAGCACTCCTGGCTCTCCTGCGCTGACAGCGTCTGTGGACAATGATAGGTACTTTACACCAAAACAACTTATCCTGCTCGAAGGACCAATACTTTTTTCCCGATTTTCTATCTTATTAAGTTAAAGTGATTTATTTTTTACTAGCTGATCCGGCGAACTTCGTATCGCCTAACAATGACTGAATGTACTTTGTTATTACTTTTAACTTTTATTTTTGCGTAACTTAAACAGTTTACGCAGCGCACGCAACGGAAGCTCTCAAAAAGGAATAATTTTTCCCGTTTTTGCAACATTTTCCATTAATGCTTCGGCTCCTATTGGTCGCACCGTGATGTTATAAAGCCTAAACCTTTCGATAAATGAACTATCCAACACAAAAAGAATTTTTCAATTCACACTAGCAGTTTCTGAGATTAGCGCGTTCAACCAAACAAACAAAGAAACTCTTCAGCTTTATAGTATTAGTATAGATTTTGGGTCAAATTTTTATTGGTGACAAACGTACTTCAGTTAAAAACTTATCACCAGGTCCTAACTAAAAGCCTTGCCTTCGTCATCGACTACATCAAAAAGGAACACGCCTTGATTTGAATGTTTTCAAATTATTTAGCGAACTGTAAATTATATCCTTACCTTCTTACAAGCGTTCTGCCCCTGCTGGCCAATGAGCATGTAGAGTTTCTCCCCCTTGTGGAGCTCCATGAAGGCCATCGCCTGCGCTCCGTGGGACACTCCCGACCACGCTGACCCAAGCCCTCCTGACGCGCCAGTTGCTATTATACTGGCAGAAAAGTTTTTTGTAAGAATCAAATAGTAAAAGAGCGAAACCATTGTATAAATTATTTGATTATACTGAATTATTCTGTCTGCGATATCTCACTTGTTCATGTTCGGGCTACATCACATAAAAATATGTTTTTATTGAGTTAAAGTTATTTATTTTATTATACTTTTATAGTCTAGTGGCCCGTAGCGGCTTGTAGAGGCCCGTAGCTGTCTGTAGCGGACTGTAGTACCCGTCGCTGTACGTAAAGACTCGTACATCTCTGTTGAAGCTAGGGTTCCAGATGGCAAGACTGAGTTATCTGGACAAAACTTCAAAAAGTCGGGATTTGTCGGGATATTTTGTGTTTTGTCGGGACTTGTCTGAACATCATGTGAAATGTCGGGACAATCCAGACGAATTCCGACCATCTTTCAACCCTAGTGAGGCCCGAAACAGCCTGTAGAGGCCCGTAGAGGCCCGTAGCGGCTCGTAGCTAATACTCACGTGTACCAGCCCTCCTCCGGCACCGTCCACACCTGGACCCCGTCGTAGGGCGGGGTGTCGAGCACGGTGACGGCGACGGGCGTGTTGTTGTAGGCCGCGTCGCACATCGTCTGGTTGGGCCCATAGCGACCCGTCGCGCCGCACGTCGAGAAACGGTAGTCTGACAAGGGATAAATTATTGACTCGCGTCTTTGACTGGCTCAAAATGATTTGATTTGATTTGATTTAAATTGACGTTTAATTTTTAATAATTTTTATGTCTGACATGTAGGTTTTTATTTGAGTTTTTGACGTAATTTAATTTATTTTAAGGTATTTTTTTCTTTTCCCTATAATTTTAATTTTAGTATTAATAAAAAATTTAATTGTATTAATCGTGGATGATGGAATTTATTGATATGGAATGTATTCTGAGTTAAAAATAAATAAATAAATAAAAAGTTTTTTTAATGATTGGTGAAATGAAATTCAATAATATCCGAAGCTGATTTACAGAAACGCTTTTCGAAATTCGAAACTACACTATCGCATCGCCTTTTGAGCCTTTTTCGCCTTCGTGAGTAATCCCGGGAAAAAATATTTTTGCCTACTTTACTTCACAGTTACAGGCAGCACTTTCTACTGCTTATAAATAAATATCAAAGTTATCTTAAAATCAATCATAACTATTTCTTTATCAAACTCATCTGTGTTAGAAAAGTGTGACTTATATAAAACCCTCGTAAAAATCTAAGTTCTAAAAAAGGAATTCGCGGTAAGAACTTACAAATGGCATCAGCAAAGTCCTCGTGAGGAGTGGTCTTATCCTCGAAGATAGGGTCATAGTAGTTGTAGGTTCCGAGCTCGTTGGGGTCTATATTCAGCCCGAAACACTCCGGCGCCATGGAGAAGTCGTCTATCGCTGAATCCGAGTAGATTCGCATGCCCATACGAGTCTTGAACTGGAGGTAGTAGCTGGAAAAATACTTTCTTACTTCAACCTTTCCATGGTCAAAGACGCTCGTAACTATGTAGGTAATTCTGATTTAATCCTAGATGTCTTCTACAGTAACGTTCAGTGTAGGCTTTATTAGCTGTGCCACGCGGTTTTACCCGCGTTAATTTGTGGAAAAAATTTGCTACTAAAATATTATCACTAAAACTACTTAAATATATGATGTTATGTAGCCTATAGCCTTCCTCGATAAATGGACTATCATACAAAAAGAATTTTTCAATTCGAACCAGTAGTTCCTGAGATTAGCCCGTTCAACCAAACAAACTCTTCAGCTTTATAATATTAGTAACTATAGATTAATAATTTTTCATAAAAAAGTTGAAAAGGTCAGTAGAATCATCCCGAAAATGTATTATAAAGTACTGGCAACCCTGGAGCCGCCTGATGATATAAATCCTGATCTGTAAAAAGAACTTCACTCACCGTCTGGTGATATTGGGCAAGAAGATAGCAGCCCGGTACCAGTTCTCCCCCTTGTCCTTGGTGGAGAACCAGACGGACGTGGAGATGTTTCCCCGGGGGGTGATCTCCACCACCTCCACGCTCAGCGAGCCGTAGTTCCGCCCGTTCTGCTGGTAGTAGAACCTTATCTGTTGGAGTAAGGCAAGGTAGTTTTAGGCCTAAATATCTGTGGGGATTTCAAGGTATTTTGGAGGGTTAAGTTTTAATATGTCGCAGATTTTAAATATTATTCGTCAATTTGTTAACTCGCACTTGGAGATTAAAAGTGAATTTTTAATGGGTTTTTACAAAAATCTGTCAGTTATTCTGAAAAGAAATCTGTCATAAAAAGTCCATTGTTATGAAATCGATCAGCGTGATTTGTTCTTGGGTATTGGCGCGATAGCTAAATTATTCTATATCGAATCTTGCGTCGATTCGATTTCCACATCAAAGAAGATGAATATACTTGTTTCTTGGAGGTACTTAATCGGAACTAACTTAAGTATTAATCCTCGAAAATATTCTTACCATACAGCAGTTGTAATACTTGGAAGTCAAATTCCCGTGGACTCTAGGCGGAGGATTGAAGACGACGGTCTTCATGACGGCCGTTGAGGCGAAGTCTGCTCTCTCCTTGTTGGGGCCGGTAACGTTCATGTTGACGAAGAAGTAGTATCCGACGCAGGTCGTCATGGTGTGGTTCATGTGCGCCGGGAACAGGGGGGGCACCATGGGGATGACGGTGGGGTAGGGGTCCGGGGGACCGCACGTGTGGTCGTAGTTGGGGCCGGTCTTGTCCGTCGGAGTAGGGCCGCTGTGTCGGGACCATTTTAGGATTGGCCTGCGGAGTTGAATTTTAACGTTCAGTCTGAGACGTCTGAGATAGAATAAAAAAGCAAAAGCAAAGCAACTACCAATAATTGTCCCACTGCTGGGCTCGGGGTCTCCTCTGGCTGGCCAAGTGCGGATTGGTAGACTTCACACACCTTTGAGAACATTATGGAGAACTCTCAGGTGTGCAGGTTTCCTCACGATGTTTTCCTTCACCGAAGCAAGTGATAATTAACTTGTAATACGCACATAATATTTGAAAATTAGAGGTGCGTGCCAGGATTTGAACCCGGGCCCCCGCGTTCGGGAGACCAACGTTCTAAACACTAGGCTATCACTGCTTGCTGCTGCTTGCTGAGATAGAATAGTTAAGCAAAAATTCAGAATCCATTTTTAGTTAATTAATGTATAATAATAACTTACTGAGGAACATTTTCAAATCCACAAGTGTCTTGCTCGAAGTTGCAGTATGACCCAAAGGGCATTTTATCTGGAAAATACGTTTATTGAATGTTATATTATACTTTTATACTAAAATATCGAGTACAGAAAAAAACCAGCTTACCGCAATTTTGAGTTTCGTCGCTCCCATCGTCGCAGTCTTTGACCAGATCGCAGACTTGCAGGAGTTTGATGCAGGATTCCTTCTGCAAAAGATAATTTGTATTTATATTCAACTAGTGGATACCCGGCATGTGCTTACGCTAAAATAAAGAAATAAATTTTGAAGGCGGGAAATTTTTTGTATGGGAAAAATCTAAAATCAAAATGAATGGACCGAATACAGTGCCTAATGCATTATTTTAGTAGTCTAAAACCATATTCGCATTATTGCCTCTCAAATTAAACTATTTTGGAGCATATCGGTTGAATATTTTCAAAGTCAATATAAAGGACATCCGTAAAAGCATGTTTTGAAATGATGAGTAACCTAAATCGATCTTTGTCTTTGTTACAGGTAAATAAGTAACTATTTTATTTTCTGGATTCCAAGTCCCAAGTTTAGAAAGACTATTTAACTTAAGTACTTCCTGAATTCAATACTGATTATACTTAACTTCACGTAAAGCCGTCGGTCCTGGTGGTTGTCGTAAGATAACACTAAAGCTATGTCGGAGTAGGCCCTCGGGCGGCATGAAAACTTCCGACACTTGGATTGGTCACTAACCCCTCCATCAATCCGCACTGGAGCAGCGTGGTGGAATATAATCTAGTAGAGGACCATTAATGGGTTGAATCCAGCCAGCGACACTTACATTAATAATCCTGCACTTGAGCTGTCCATGTTGACACTCGCCATTGAAGACGGGCGGCTCGGGCAAGCACTCCACCATGCGGATGTTGTCCACGGCGATATGGGGCAGGGTCTGCGCCAGCGACACCGCCGCTGGCCGCGTGATCTCGATGATGATGCGGATCTCCTGCTGGACCTTGCCCACCATGAACCGGAATGGTTGCCACCTATGTCAAGGAAAAACTTAGGTAACTGGTTTTTATGTAAAAAGCCGGCAAAAAGTTGATGATCTACCAGATGGTAAGTGGCTATCGTCGCCCATGGACATTAGGAACACCAAAGAAACCCTCAAGCTCAAGCTGTTTACTGAATAACAGGTCACACATGGTCTAAGCCAGTGGAACTTGCATGACACTTCTTTTTTTAGTCGAAAGAGTAGTTACGCTTAACGATTAGTCCCATGTTTTTCTGATGACGGGACCCATAACAAATTGAGGGAACTCCTCCAATATTATAGGTGTACATTATTATGTTTTTCGAAGGACTTCTTTTTTTCTTCGAGTCATTTCTTTTTTTTTAATTTGAAGGCGCTCAAAGCACATTTACCATCAATCCATCACACAACAGCCCCCGTTTATCAGAACCCAATATGGACAGCATGCAGCGAATACAAAATTAAGTCCTTACATTTCAATGTTATCCCCGGCAACCTCCTGAAGAATCCACTGCACTCCGGACGTGGTAGACTCGGAGACCAGACGGATGCTGGCGTTCTGCATCTTGCTCTGATGCAGTCGCGCTTCGAACTGCGCGAGAGGGATAGATATATTAATAGATAATTTAGGAAAATGGCTAATATGGGAATAAAATTCATAACCCTAACTTATTTAATGTCGCCCTAAGACATTAGGACTTAGGGTAAGCTGTATTTCTCTGAACATCAACATCATGACAGTGAATCGTCGACGGAACCTGAAGATTGCATTCACAGATTGCATTTGATATAGTAAAAGCTTAGGTATGATAAAAGTAATGGGTGAATTTCAACAAACTCGAATTTTGCCTAATTACAGTGGCGAATTTAAATTTACTGTTTCTGATAAATTTTTTTAGCCTAAATAATAGATAAAGAGTAGTACTAATTAATCATATACTAGAGATCGAAAAAAAATGATTAGTTCATGAGATATTTCCATTTGAAATTATCAAATGCCACCGAAATTATTAAACGACCACCGGAATTAAAATCCAAGCCACCGAAATTGATTAAATTTAAACTTGATGTTTCTAATACACTTTATTTGGCATAAATAAAATGTAAATAGTAGTGATAATTAGTCATATAGTAGAGATTGAAAAAAAAAATATTTGTTCCGGAGATATTATCAAATTACACTATCAAATGCCACCGAAATTAGGACCACTGGAATTAGAATTTGATCCACCGAAATTGATTTATGCCCATGAGAAATCATTAAGGCAGGATCATTTAATACTTAGAAGATATTATGTAAATTTTGAAGAATAGGAGTCTAGATGAACGGACTCCTTTTAGCGGTAATTAGACAGGCCCATTGCACTTCTGAGCCACGTTTATAAGCTTTTTCCTCACAAATCGCATTGCACACAGGCTTGACGACTTCCAGCCTCCCGAACAAGCAGGATTCCGAAAAGGCTACAGCACCATAGACCATATACACACATTGCGGCAGATTATACAAAAGACCGAGGACTATAACTTGCCGTTATGTATAGCCTATGTGACTATGAGAAGGCCTTTGATTCTATCGAGATCTGAGGGCCTAGCCAAGACACAAACGCTTCGTTTCTAATCTCTTTCTACCATAACTTACGCGTTTGTGTTCGCGATTGTAGAAAGCGATAACTTGGTAGCCAAGAGCACATGATAATGTCGGACGTTCATTCTAAAGTGTCGAGAGAAAAAACCATGGGTATAGTTTATGGTTAGCGTTGTTTATGTTATCAAATGTCAAGCGGAGACCGCTGACCGCGTCACATTACGTCACCGCCAGTTCCCTCGTGTCGACTGTGACGGAATGTGTAAACATTGTGCGCGAATAGAAAGCAAAGCAAAGTTTAAAAATTCGAAGTTAAGTACAGTGTAAAATGTGTATATTATAAACTAGTGTTTTAAGGTAGTGTATCTTTATTATTATATTACCATGTATACAGTGTACACAGTGTAACATGTAATTTAAGTTATGTAAAGTTTCACAATCACTACGTAAAGAAACAATTAGATTATGCGATATCTTTTTAGGATTCAATTTAGAGCACGAGCAAGCCCGCAGAAGTTTGCAGCTCTAATAGAGTTTATGGAAACGTATGTAAACTATTGATTTGTTAAAATCGTCCTCTACTATTTAAATCTCGATAGCATTGAGGCATTTGAAACATAAACAATGACGCAAGACGCGATAGGCAATCCACTTGAGAAACACTTAAGTGGCCCCAAGCTTTATAAATAGACCATTTTTTGTCTCTATAATAGTTTAAAATAATTTATTGTTATTACATAAAATAGTAAATATTGTAAAATTGTAAGCCGAATCAAGAGACGCCTTTTTTCAGTGTAGAAACGCTTGGCTTTCTACTGGGTTCTGTCGATCGATTGATAAGCGTAAACATTCGACGCTTACAATCGTAAGCGAATGTCACAACGGGCAACTTGGCTAGCATTTAGCGAACGACACTGTAGAAACGATTAGTTCTATCGTATCCGCTCGAACGCTTCGATAACCTTGTGTATTTGGCTACGACTTTTCTATTCGTTCGTTTAGATCACGTGACTTATCGTTCGCTCCATACATTTTTCAAGCGTAAGCAATTGTAGAAAGGTGTCTTGGCTAGAGGCACTGGGTGATACTAGATTCTCTCCAGCGGTAGCGGATCGACTACCGGTATATCGTGGTGTTGAAGTGTAAGTACTCATCTGCCATCATGTCCGTCAGAGTACACGACACAGCAACGAACCTCATCCAACTGCAGAGAAGTGTCAGACAAGGATGTCATATCCCCAAAACTGTTCACCGCTGTGTTGGTAGACGTGTTCAAGCTGATGGAGTGGAAACAACATGGCATTAACATCAATGGCAAATACATCACAAACCTACGATATGCCGATGATATAGTCATCCTGGCGGGTTCCCTGGAAGAACTTGGAACAATGCTCGGGGGACTTGAACAGCACCTCACAACGGGTGGGTCTTAAATCATATCGAATGTCCATGTCACACCCGTATCGGTTGTTGTTGACGGCGTTGCTCTCGAAGTTCTAGACGAATACAATTACCTGGGACAAGTGATCCAGTGCCTCTAGCCAAGACACCTTTCTACAATTGCTTACGCTTGAAAAATGTATGGAGCGAACGATAAGTCACGTGATCTAAACGAACGAATAGAAAAGTCGTAGCCAAATACACAAGGTTATCGAAGCGTTCGAGCGGATACGATAGAACTAATCGTTTCTACAGTGTCGTTCGCTAAATGCTAGCCAAGTTGCCCGTTGTGACATTCGCTTACGATTGTAAGCGTCGAATGTTTACGCTTATCAATCGATCGACAGAACCCAGTAGAAAGCCAAGCGTTTCTACACTGAAAAAAGGCGTCTCTTGATTCGGCTTACAATTTTACAATATTTACTATTTTATGTAATAACAATAAATTATTTTAAACTATTATAGAGACAAAAAATGGTCTATTTATAAAGCTTGGGGCCACTTAAGTGTTTCTCAAGTGGATTGCCTATCGCGTCTTGCGTCATTGTTTATGTTTCAAATGCCTCAATGCTATCGAGATTTAAATAGTAGAGGACGATTTTAACAAATCAATAGTTTACATACGTTTCCATAAACTCTATTAGAGCTGCAAACTTCTGCGGGCTTGCTCGTGCTCTAAATTGAATCCTAAAAAGATATCGCATAATCTAATTGTTTCTTTACGTAGTGATTGTGAAACTTTACATAACTTAAATTACATGTTACACTGTGTACACTGTATACATGGTAATATAATAATAAAGATACACTACCTTAAAACACTAGTTTATAATATACACATTTTACACTGTACTTAACTTCGAATTTTTAAACTTTGCTTTGCTTTCTATTCGCGCACAATGTTTACACATTCCGTCACAGTCGACACGAGGGAACTGGCGGTGACGTAATGTGACGCGGTCAGCGGTCTCCGCTTGACATTTGATAACATAAACAACGCTAACCATAAACTATACCCATGGTTTTTTCTCTCGACACTTTAGAATGAACGTCCGACATTATCATGTGCTCTTGGCTACCAAGTTATCGCTTTCTACAATCGCGAACACAAACGCGTAAGTTATGGTAGAAAGAGATTAGAAACGAAGCGTTTGTGTCTTGGCTAGGCCCTCAGATGGGTAAATCCAACTTCGAGAAAGAAGTCACTCGTAGAATCCAACTCGGATGAGCTGCGTTCGGGAAACTCCGTCATATATTGTCGTCCAAAACACTACCTCAGTGCCTGAAGTTTAAGGTGTTCGAGCAGTTTGTGTTGCCGGTGATCACATACGAATCCGAGACGTGGTGCTTTACTATTGGCCTAATCCACAACCTCAGAGAAGCGCAGCGGGCTATGGAGAAGGCATTTCTTGGTATTTCTCTACATGATCGCATCAGAAATGAGGAGATCCGTAGACGAACAAGGGTAACAAGGGTAACGGCTGAAGTGGCAATGGGCGGGCCACATAGTGCAAAGGACCGATAACCGTTGGGTAAGAAAGGTCCTCGAATGGCGCCCACGTCTCGGAAAAAGGAGCATAGGATGATAGGACGCCCCCCGACCAGGTGCACTGACAACCTGAAGAAGACAGCGGGCATCCGCTGGATTCAGAAGGCTTAGGACCGGTCAGAGTGGTGCAAGTTAGGGGAAGCCTATGTCCAACAGTGGACCTCCAAGGGCTGATGGATAGATGGAGACACGCTTGTATTTCTATGGCCTATACTTCCCTATACGCTTTGATTTGCCACCGGAGCCACCGAGATTGCGCCACCGGACTTAGAATCAGAAACAAAACTTGAATTTTAAAGAAAACTTTTAGTCACAGGTTAACTTTTATTTCACAATTGTAGCTGAAAACCGTTAATGGAACCCTCCATAAAATTTCTAGATAATCCGCTTTGTACTTTTACTAATATAAATGACATCGGAATTGGATGATTTTGTATTCCTGCGCCACCGCAGTTAGTACTTACGTGTTTGGCAGGAAAATTACGCAACCAGTCGGTCATCCTAACACGCAGTTTGCAAGAGCACAACTGAACGGTGCGGGGAGAGCCAGTAAGGTGTCTTCCAAATCGTGAAGTAACAAGTAATGAAGTATACAAAATGCGCCACCGGTATTGTTTTTTTTTGTAGGACATTTTTAAAAGATGTTTTAAGAGCTGTTGTTTAATCTTAAATTACTCCATAAATATATATTAGTTGTGTTATTTAATGTATTTCTAAAAAACATTCCCTTTCAATCAAATTTATTTACCAAAAAAATTTAAATTAATAAAATATGTAAATAAACGCAGTTTGGACAGTACACCGGAATTAGATTTTAGGTCTTAGATATTTTTTTATTAAGAATCTATGTATTAAATACCTCTGAATACTTCACTATCATATAGATCACTACTTAAACTACCTATATAAAATTATGCATAATTGTAGTTTACCTCCACACATTAATTTTCAACCTCGCCGTCTCAAAAATGCACTTGGGAAATTCACCCTAATGTACCTTTTGTTCTATAATCTGAGGGAAATGTACCTACGTACATAGCATCGGTATTCATCGATCATTATATTATGCAATCATAAACTAACAGTGCAAAAATCATAGTTAAAAGTACGAATAATAAACCTTTTTTCGTTGATATTATTAGATTCGTTACCCGGGAAGTTAAGCCGGCCTGTTATTTATTTTTAGCTTCATACTTATTAAGTATGTACCTATTATATTTCAAAGACTTTCCTGCTTTACCTTACAAAACTCCCAAAGACCGCGGAAAGGCGGAGATTTTATCGCCATATTTTCCATCGTAGGATCCACAGCCAAGTAGAGAAAGTGACCTGAAAAACAGAATTTTATTAAAATATATAAAATATATATATAGAATATTGACAAAATGAGGGTTTTTAGGAACGTTTAAAGTTTGGGATAGTTAATTTCCTTTTCAATATATTCAAATAAGTGTGCAATAACAGTAAATCTTTAACTCGAGGTAATTGGAGGAAACAACGCTGAGCTTACTCGAAAATTGGATGACCTTTGGGCGTTAAAACTACAGCGCTTCTTTACTTGATCGATCTCAGTATATGGGATTATTTATGATACACCGCGCCGGGCACGAGCCGTGCCGTGGACGAGGCACGGATGAGGCATGGATTCAAAACTTCACTAACATTTTATTGTATACTAGGAAATCGCTCTCGCTTCACTTTGGGAAAATAGTAAAAAAAAAACATGTAGCCTATGTCACCCGGGGATAGTGTAGCTTCCCAACAATGAAAGAATTTTTTAAATCGGTTCGATAGTTTCGGAGCCTATTCAATGCAAACAATCAAATCTTTCCTCTTTATAATATAAGTATAGAAGTATGATAACGCGGACATCGAGTGTTTATGCTACACCGTGCGACGTCGGCACGGTTCATGCCCGGCTCGGTGTAGCATCAATAATCCATGTCGTAAGTCAACAGTTGTCATAAATAAGTCTGTTTCGGGGCCAAAGAACCGTTTCGCCCAGAACCGCACAGCAGCTTAAAAAATGTTTTCTGGTTACCCTCCGAGCACGTCAGAACAAAAGATTCCCGCAAATTATTAACGTGTTTTTAGCATTTTTGCCATTTTTAAGCTGGCGGTTCGCGCCGCGACAGAGACAAGCGACCGAGACAAGAGACCGAGACAGGAGACCGCTATCGTCACTTGACCATATGCAATGAATAGGCATCAGTTCGCAAACGAGACCGAGACAGGAGACAGAGACGCGAGACCGGAGACCGCGCGACAGTCGCTGCCCTGGACTAGTAGTGTCTCGGTCTCGTCGTGTCGCGCTCGAATTGAACGTGTGTTTATTGTAAAAAATGACTACTTTTCCTGACGAAGACTGTGAAAAGCTGATTGAACTGATCAGACAGCAACCTACGATATACAATACTCAACTGGAGTCCTACAGAGACGAAAATTTAAAGAATAATATTTGGAAAAACATAGCTGAAACCATAAATAAAACCTTCTTCTTCCTCCAATGGAAGTTCTAATTAGACAGTGTAAATTAATGGCACAGTACAACATAAGTAACTCCATCGACAGACTCTGAAATTGAATGAATTGTAGCTTTGGTCGCGGTCTCGGTCTCGACCCACAGTAGATGCAGAAGAGACCGAGACACTTGTCGCGGTCTCCTGTCTCGGTCTCTTGTCTCGGTCGCTTGTCTCTGTCGCGGCGCGAACCGCCACCTTTAGACGCAATGCCATAGAAGCATATTTATGTAGCTAGTAAGTAGGTTATTTAAGGATTCCCGGGCGTTTTCCCTTTCAGGATTTTATTTCTGGGAAGTGTGAGAATCATAATATCTTAGGCGGAATCCTCACCTCTGACATTTAGTTTAAATATTCAAAGACACAAATACACACGTAAGTGTAAGCAGGATACAAAAACGTTTCTATTCATGTGCGGAGACGTCCTTTTTCATTATAGGGCAATAATTAATTTCCATGGACATTAGTATGTACACTAATGTCGAGGATGTAATGCCCATTGTCCCCCAACATCTTTTTGATGAATTTCAGCGTTACAGGAAGAAATGTTTGAGGTTTTGTGTTGTTAGACATTTTTATGATCTTTAGAGAGGAATTTACTTCAAGTACATCAAATCAAAAATCTTTTATTCATATAGGTATCATTCATACACTTGCACGTAATTTTTTTAATCTACCACCTTTTCGGAAGGGTGCTTTGTCATGGAGGAGAAGAAAAGCCTCCCTACCGAGGGAGGCTTGCCTCATAGCCCGGCGACTTGTGTTGATCCTAAGTGATCAACAAAGCGGGCGCAGTCGGTAGTTGGATGGGTGACCGCTAGTGGAAAAGTTTCTTGATCGTTTCCGTGTTTCGGAGGGCACGTAAAGCCGTCGGACCCAATTGTTATCGTAAGATAACAGTCGTTAAGCCATATCGGAGGACTTCGGGTGGCATGAAAACTCCGACGCGTGGGTTGGCCTCTAACACCTCCACTAACCACGAATGGAATAGAATGCAATGTAATTGAATGGAATGGAATGCAATGGAATGGAATGCAATGCAATGCAATGGAATGGAAAATCGACAGTAAAAAGAGACAGACACATATTAAATTCATAAGATTTAACGTGGGAGAAAATGAGATAGAAAGCATTATACAGTGTTTCTTATGTTCGTGGTTCTCTTTGTGTTACTTTAAAAAGTGCTAAGTTGTTTTCATAGATGGCGCGAGGAACAAGATAGAAGATTCGTTTTATTGCTGGATAGATGGTGCTAGCTGCTCATTTTACTCTTCATATTATGTCAAGAGATGGCGTTAGTTACCGCCGTTTTCTTTGCATCACTATGATCATTACTAAAACCTACAATTATCATCTTCCCGAAATTTTACATTCGTCTCATTATCCTGAAACCAACATTTTTGAAGGTTTCACTTCTACCACGTGTGAATTGCACACATTTTCTTTTTTTTATCAAGTTTTAGGTTAATTGACTTCAGGCTGTCATAATTGTAGAGCTTACTGCGTTGATTCTGACTCATTTTCGACAAAAATTGTGAATATCTATAGCCCGACAGAGTTACTGAAAACCTGTGCTGAAAACTGTGCAAACCATACTTTTAATAAATATCTCTAACGCGTCACAATTAATTTTTCACCAATCAATATTGCCTATCAAGGATCAAGGACGTCCAACGTACGGTAGGTAATTGAGAGGATACTAACAACGATAAATATACCTATCTTCAATCATGGTTTTAATTTTAATGCATCTAAGTACATAAGCATGCAAAAAACATGAATAATTATTGACAAAAAATAACCGTCTTCAAAATTAGGGATAACCCAAAAAGTACTGTCAGATCTCGCTCAAAAAATGTGACCACATGACAAGCACCAGCTTTTGAATTTAAAAAGAATCATCATCAAAATCAGTACCTACACCCAGTAAAAAGTTAATACACATAAAAAAATACAGTCGAATTGAAAACCTCCTCTTTTTTTTGAAGTCGGACCGCATAAGTACATGTTGTAAATGTTACATGCTTGTTATAGGGATATCTTCATTAGATAGAAAGATTGTATTTAATCCGAAACCTTACATAGGTACTTAGTACTCCCACACTCTCGAGGGCCTGAGGGAGAACGATGTGGGAAGATGTCACCAATTTAAATGTCAAACGGTAAGCTCGTTGCTTAAATAGTTTTGTTTCTAGAAGCAAGGTAGGTGTTTTGCAATATTAAAACTCGGTACTAGGTAGGTATATGTATGTATGTATGGTAGGTATATGTACTAGATAGGTATATGTAGTGACGAGAATGGACGATCCATGAAAACATATCGATGCTTGAAAGGAAAAATTGACTAAGCGACATTGTGCTAACTTTACAGGAGAGTATAGTCGGACAACATAGTCTATGGAGTCAAAGCGGTCGCCATGGCCGAAATCGGTCGGAGAGATCATCATCATCATTATCATGGTTTGTAATCGAAGTTTGGTTTGTAGTTGGAATCTGGTATGTAGGTACATAGTTGGATTGTGATTTGTAGTCAGAGTCTAGTTTGGTTGGTCTATGAACCAGACTCCGACTACAAACCAGAGTCCGAGATCGATCGAGACTGTCCTAGGTCGATCTAGTTTGTCCTGATACGAGTAGGATTAACTAGTTTATCTTAGGCCAAACTAGTTTGGCCGGTAACATTCATACATTGGTGTCGAGTTTTACGGATAATAATTCCATAAACAATAATGAATGTTATATAAATAGTGATCGGCCTAAATGCCTATCTGAACCCGAAAAATTTGCTATTGTTTAATTAAACATTCAAGGTTCAATTTAAATATTTCATAGAAAAAGGAAGTGGGAGTAAGTTTTTATTTTTTATTATTCTATAAATTACAAATAAAATCGCTCAGTGCAATTGACAGATTGACACACAAAAGCAGTCCTCAAAATATTGATTAACTATATTATGAAAACCTTATGAAAGAACCATCTTACCAATCATCCTATCGGAAAAATAGCGTGGGTCTGATCTATGTGGAAGTTATCTCAGATCCACTGTACTAAAGATCTTTAACAAATCAAAATCTTCTTTCTTTAAATAAAAAGTTCATCTTCTTTATTTCTCTTTGGGGTGTAGGTACTATTCTGTACTTGTTTATCCGTTCCTCACAGCTCTGTTCCATATTTTCGAGAGCAGAAAAAACGTACCAAAAGCTCTGAAATATTCATCGGCATTGCAAAGCATCGGTATTGCAAACTCCAAAAGGAAAACCTAGGCTTTTTAATTAAGGTCACTGCTATTAATACGACACAACCGAACGATTATAAATGGATATAGGCTACTAGGCTAGCAATTTTCACGGGAATTCAAATAATTTTGATGCCTTCAGTCTTCGCTAAACCATGCTAAAGCACTAGAAAAAACGTGTGCACCTGGGTTGCCCTACAAAATTTGTTTATAATAAAAATTGAAGTTAATTTTGTCATAAAGTATGGCATTTTGAACAAAAAACATTCTAGTTAAGAATTAGTAAAACTTTTCAGTTAAATTATTTCAAACTACGAGGTTGCACCTAGTCGATAAAGCCGAAAATATTGGGCCCTCAGTTCAGACGTTATCCGAAAATTCGAATCCGTTTTACCTTTCAGCCGTTACTTTTTATGTCACTATTTTTTTTAACTATATGGATTTTAATTATGAGGGGTTCAAGGTACATTTATGTATTTCTTCTTTTAAACCTATGTTTAAGCTGCCCCTCAGTTCATAAACGTCTGGATTGAGGGCCCTAGTAAAACTGCGATTAATGTTACTCTCTAGCCAGTTGAGAATGACGTAAATCATTTTAAGAAATTCTCAATTAAATTCTAAAATATAAATTATATTATTGACACAAAGGTTCTGAAAAATTCTGAGATTTATAGATATTATGCCACTCTATGTAGGCATCAGAAAAGGGCCCAAAACATTTGCCCATAACATCTTTAATTCATGTTTTGAGTGTTTGCTTTAAGTTTTAATTTAAAAAAAAAGCAAAGCAACAACCCATAATTGTCCCACTGCTGGGCTCGAGGTCTCCTCTCACAATTTGAGGGGTACAGGCCATAATCTACCACGCTGGCCAAGTGCGGATTGGTAGACTTCACACACCTTTGAGAACATTATGGAGAACTCTCAGGTGTGCAGGTTTCCTCACAATGTTTTCCTTCACCGAAGCAAGTGATAATTAACTTGTAATACGCACATAATATTTGAAAATTAGAGGTGCGTGCCAGGATTTGAACCGGGGCCCCCGCTTTCGGGAGACCAACGTTCTAACCACTAGGCTATCACGGCTAAGTTTTAATTAATTTTAACTAAATTCCCTATGAATCTCAATTTGCTATACTAAGAAAAAAAAGTGGGCCCTCAATCCAGATGCACACGAAAATCTATGGATTTGTTTTCCAAATGGAAATATCATTCGGCTGTCGAGTACTTTCGATTATTCTGCGCCGAAAAATAAAGTTTTTTGACCAATTCTCCCAAGACTCGTGGTTAAGAGCTTTTACAAGACAGTTAATTTTGAATGAGAGGCAACTAGGAGGATGTTAACTACCCAGAGTAGCTAGGCATAGCCGGATCCAGGCGTGGGCTGAGGCCCCCAAAATTCTCTACTGGTTTAAGCCCCCCCTCCTCAAAAAAAATACCTACTGGATCCGACACTGTAGTTAGGCGTAGAAAAAAACTCAACCAGTATGCAAATAGGAGGATGAAGCTCAAGCCAGAGGCGCGCTGTGGTCTCAGGTTGCACCATGAGCGGGGGGGGGGGGGAGGAGGGGGGTTATTAGGACTCAACGTGGATGGGGCTCTATACACATCCAATATAAATTTATGCTTCCAACCAATATTATTTCCTTCTCCTCATTTTAGTTATCACAGTAGACTAAGCTATACCGGCGTAACATTTTACTAAGTCTGGAATCTGGATATTAGTAATAGTAACATGTAATATTCAACAGTGACCTAACTGAATGGGGTGAGGGGCAACTATTTTATTCCATCGCTACCGAATACTGACAAGTGCAGTGAGGTCTGAGGCCTTCAGAATGTAGGTCACGCGAATCCAGGCATCTTCGACGGTCGACCTCCCTTCCTCACACTTCCACATCTTAAGTTCTTGACCTAGCCCCCTCAGTAAAAGTCTTTCAAATAGCATTTTTAATTTGGAACGTGAGTAATTGGGATTTTTCTGAAGGTTACGGATACGATAAGTCACAAGTGTAATATGATCGGTAAAGAGGAGAGGCAGGGGCTTTTTATATCCTCTCGATACGATGATAGTCAGGACGGTCAAAAGATACACCACATGTTTATTTTTTATTATTGTTTATTTTACCATGTTCTATGGAAAAAAAGAAACAAGTAAAAGCTTAATTATCCTCTTCAAGTAGACTTATCCTTGACAGAAATCTGACGTCTAAACTTGACAATTTTTTTCAGACAGTGCGATACGGGTGCTTTCTACTCACAGATTTTTCTACTTCAGTCACAATTAATGCAAGTCAGTCGAAACGTAGTTTTTCGCACTTTTTTAAGTAAACTTTTCTTCACTTTTTTTGCACTTATTCAATATTCTCTATTCAAAAGAAAAAAATTCAACTCAAATATTAAACAAAGTTTATTAAGTATATTCCTATAATTTATGCTACAGAATACTGAAATATATCTACGAGACTGGCAATTATTATATAATATGTATAGAATATTGCAATTGTGGCAACCCTAACTGCTATCGCGGGCGCTACGTTAAAATTGAATTTTTTATATGTCGCCTACTGCATTCGAAAAGTAGGTTATTTGGACAGAAATATAACGGTTCACGTTCCCGTACATATATAACTATATGATTTGATTTTAATTAAATAGGTATGTACAGTCGGCAAAGGAATTAAGTATGCCGGGCATGATTCTAAAACCTTCTCAAATTATTGATATTTCAGATTGTTTGTGTCACAATGATTTTTGGACAAAAAATTTAATTAAAATATTTCAAGTATATAACGTAAGTGCACCAGTAATGGACAAGGCACCAGTAATGGACGAAAAAAAAAGAAATCGTCTAGAATATGGTTATGAAACCCTTGTTATGTATTTTTAACACTGTGTCATAGACTGTAGTCATCGAACTGCCTAAGTTTAACATTTTATTCAATTCGGTCTATTAGAACACAAGTTGGCGCGAACTATAAATTGTTTGTCATTGTAAATTTATATTAGCGGCTTTTCTTAAGGAAATTGTTAGTGCGGTAACTAAAAAGTTTCATCTGTAAATTTATATTGCTTTATTTAAATAAAAATGTGTTTTGTTTGTTGGGTTAACCATGAAGTTTAAGTCAACAACACACAGTGTTGTTACTCCGAGAAGTTATATTTGTTGATATTTTGTTGGTGTTCATAACTGGTGCACTATAATTGTATAGTTCCAGTAATGGACATAATTTTATCGAAATTTATCTTTGCTATTGTGTATTCAGAATTTGAACCAATTTTACTCCTAGTATTATTCTTTACTATGCGCTAGTTGCAAATTATGAAAATGTTGGTGTGGATGTGTACTATATTGGGTACCTACTTTATATTAATATTTGTAATTTAATTTAGTTCAGGTAGTTATAATTAATGCATACCTATATGAAAGGCTGATAACGTTTACGTTCGTAAATTACTTATTAATATATAAAAAGCATAATATGAGTACAATTTTAATAATTTTCACTTCTTTAATGCTAACCTCATTGTTAATTATTTAGAAAATTTATAAGTACCTAACTAAGTTCCTTAATGTGAATTTTTCATGAAAAGTTGATTAAACAAGTCCCCAATCCCACGCCGGAAGGGTGTCGTAAAAGGCGACTAAATCCAGCCCGCTGGTGGTAGGGCCCTCGGAGGGATTATATTGGTAGTATTGATTTCGAGCATGAGTCAGCCGCCAAACGACTCGTCGTGTTCCGGCTGGGGGCTTGAAAGCCAGTTCTTTGATTTTTATTTGTTAATTAAATTTAAACCAATTGCAGTATCTGACGCGTAACACAGCAGAAATGTTGAATAAGTATAGGACTTTACACTTTAAGTACGTTCAGCACCCTAACTTTAACAATATAGGTAAATTTTCACAAATACCACAAATTTGTTGTTAAACTGTCCATAATTGGGGTGTTTACCTTACCTTATTTCCTAAAAAAATCCTCTTTGGGAATAATTTTCTGAAATTAATAAGTAACTTTACTTCCGTTTTACAAAAGAAAACCATTGGGCCATTTATGTTTGGATAAGGGCCAATCAGAAGTCTTTTAAGATCCTTCGGGCCAATAGGTTGCATTGATTCCATTTTGATTATGATTTATGATACAAAAAACTATATTACCTACGTAAGGGGACTGACAAATGAAAAAGAAAATTATTATAATCAGCCAGGAGTAATAGTGTTCTGTGATTATAATTTAATACATTACAAACTACATGGCGTTTTGGGACTGTCAAATGAATTTGAAACTTAAAAAATCGACATTACATACGCAATCGACTTTAATACGCCGGCATAGAGTCCGTATTACTGTGAGTTTACTACAACCTAAATTCAAACTAACTTTGTTGAAAATCTCGTATTTTCTACTATTAACATTGACTAAAGTTAGTATGTGTAATTTATTAAGATAACATAATCAAATAGAGGTATTTTTATCAAGACACAAAAATGTTAAAGTCAGTACATTTCTCCTAAATGGGCATTCTCCTTTGATGCGTATATTTTTTGCGCGCGAACGCAGCGAAGCACGCGGCTAAGTTTGCAACAAAGCTAGACATTGTGTTGTCTGGTTCGCAAAACAAAGCGACATCGCGACAGTTGTGTCCGATTTAGGATGAAGCGGAGTGTGTCTATTTCAAGCCCGGTACAGGAATAATTGCAGTTAGAAGTTGCGGCCGCGTGCGTATAGCGAATTGTATACATTCACACAAGCCACTGAACTTGAATATCTTTGTCTAGAACATGTTAAAATAAGTGGGTTTTATATGTATAAAATAACACAGCGAACTGCTAGATGAGGAGTTACGAAGGTATTAGGCACATTTTCTTGTATGCGTAGGTTGTATGACTTAAATGCAAATCTGTTTTAATATTATTTTGTTTCCTTATCCTTTTTACAGTCGTCATAATATCCACATGGAGTTACGGTTCTTTTTGACGGAAAACTTTCTTTAGAGGGATACTAAGTAGGTTTAATATTTCATTCTGTCCATGTTTGCTAAGAGCGTTTTCAACAACATTTGACTTTGCATCGTTCATGTTTTTCATACCCACTACAGTTTGTTTCTGAGCTCGGATCCCAGAAACAGCGAAGGTAAGACCAGGACCACGGTCTCACACTGTGCCCAAGTGTCTCTTCCTTCACACACTTTTGAGAACCTTTTAGGAACTGTGAGGTGAGCAGAATTTGTCTAAATGTTTTGATTTCCTTCAGCAAAACCAGAATTAATTAGTCGCTACCTTTTAGAAATTTCTAACACGCATATCATTATTGTCAGTGATAAACATGTGGGTAGAATTCAAACCCAGGCATCTGCGAAATCAATGTGTTTTGGCCATAGAAATCAAAATTTTGGCTATGACTATCGCTGCTTTTGCGATTACGACACTCAAATTTCTAAATGTATTTTGATACCTACTTTAACGGAAGTTGCGTAGTACAGTAATGTATTCATGACGACTGAAATGTGAATAGAGACCAATGATGCCAATCAGTGTTTTCCACTAATTCGGCATCATGTCCGGTCAGCGTTAGAGATTAAAATTACTACGCTGCACGTGGCAAATGGACGTGTGATTCCACCCACAAATAAATGAATGCCCACCAATTACTCAATCAGCCACCTACGACTTGTTTGAATGGTCTGAAGTGTAAACCATCCTATTGTAGTTATTGAACTGAACAGTTCATGACAAATGGGTTTAAGTTGCTGTTATAGACGCTATTTTTAGAAGCGTTGACTACGTTTCTACGGTTAATAAGTTTAGCAGATTTGTCAAGCAGATTCTGTCTTTCAAGGCCGGCAGCAAGACGGTGACACCCTTGGTCTTTCATCAATCAATCGCTACCTTTTTGGACTTACATTGCTGTGAGCAGCAATCTGACTGGCCTTAAATTTTCAAGTTTAAGGGATTCCCTCATCATCATCATCATCATCTTGAGGTAGAGGATCTCTTTGAGGCCACTGGAGAAATATGTTACCTATAAATTTTCGTTCTTCAAGTTATATGGCCTCATCATTGACACATCAGTCTCATTATTTACTATCGTCAAATCTCCTAAATAACGAACTGCTAAGCACAGGTCCTCTTCTCATAATTAGAGAAACAAAAGTCATATCTTTGCTGGCCAACTTGGCGGACTTCGCAAATCTTAATCCATGTGTCTTTTTCGAATTTGCAAATAACTTTGCAAAATTTGAGATGCATGCAGAAGCAGAATTAAACCCAGATCTCAACAGGCGTACGTAGCTGTCACTACTTTTGCTGTGTTTTAAAATAACGAGATAGCAAATGAAAGAAGGAGGGCCAGATCAGCTCCAAAAGACTGGTGAAAATACTTATTTAGCCTCCTTTTTTAAGGACTTCTTAAAGAACTCAATCTTCATGTCTTGTAGAATCTTCTTGTAGCTCGAAGTTTGAAGTGAAAAGCGAGACCTAGAATTTTCCATTTGATCATAATCTTAATGATCCTTTATTAATACCTTGTTGAGGATAAAAATATTTGCTAAAGAAATGCTGAAGTTAACATTGTAATCTTATTTTAATGTTAACAAAAGCTTCGTATTCATTGTAACTTTCCATTAGATCCAGAAAATACATTTTGGATAAATTATTCACTTGAAAACAACATCAAGCAGGTAATGAAACTATTGATAGCTTCTATGGTTCGGAACGGTGCGCAAAGGAATAATTAACAAGGAGATATATAATATATTCTATCTATATTAAAATCACAAATTCAACGTCATAAAAATAATAAAGCAACAACTGATGATGACACGATTTCAAAAGAGCTATTGCAGACAAGTCTTATGACAAACACGCAACAAGTCGCCTATTCATCTTATCATGTCATTCCCACACACATGCAAACCAAAAGCAAGCGAAGCAACCATGAACTTTATCTCACCTCCCGGATTCTCATCGGCATCAGTGTCGGGCCCCGTGAATTTCAGATCAGTGCTGCTCCGGTTCATCGCCACCACATCCGCCGCAGTCAGCACCCTGAACCCCAGCCCGTGGCTCGACACTGTACTGTTCCACTGCCACATACACATGTCCATCGAACCGTTCAACATCTCAAAGTTACAGAACACACCGGTCACTTGGGGTATGTGGTTGTATTTGTTGACGGCTTCGTACGGTGGAAGTTCGGGCCGCAGAGCTTTCATTTTATCCGCCAGGGTATACGTATCGTTGTCGGCGAACGTCCTCTGATTGATTGCTATCGCTCCCTCGTTATCGTTCATCATATCGTCGGTCCGTATCCTGTGTTTGCGGTTCAGTTGGATCAACTTGTTGAAGTTCTGTTTCCCGCGGCGGCGGTTGTGTCGGCTGTCGTCGCTCCGGTTCATCAGATTCGTCAGCTCCTGGAAGGAACCCCGGACGGGCGTCGGGTTCGCGGACCTCGAGCTTTGCTCCTTTTTCGCCGCCAAGGTCTTCTTCGCTTTATTTTCTGCTTCGACTTCATTGTAGCCGCCGCTCACTACTACTACGACGACGGCGAGCGAGATCACCAATTTTCCAAACGCCATTAGTGTGTTGATATCGGTTTCAGAACGCTAAACCGGCGTGGCGGCCGCGATCCGCGACTGAGCTTATCTGCTTCGACAACTTTCTTACCATTTTGCGCTTTCGACACTGAGGTGTTATTGTCGATATACGTTTGCTTCATAACAAAAGGTCTTAGCAAGCCCAGCTGTCTCCGGACCGTCTCAGCGAGCCGCGGCGCTGGGCGGCGGATGTGCGAGTTATCTTCTATTATCCTAACGAGCGGGAGTGCCGCGACCTCTCACAATGCATCGCAACAGTCTCTTGGAATTTCGCCAGTTCAATACGCACGTCGGTCGATACACTTTCCGCGACGGGACACTACACATTTTACAAGGGTTCACTCGTTACCACGCACGTAACGCCACTCGCACCTTCGGACAGACGGTTCCATTTCTTACACCCTCCGTATCCCTGCGAAAATCCCACGGCTAAATGGATAGCAGGACACTGACGTACTTTAAACCGAGCTCGCGTGATGCACAACTCAATAGTGGTACTCCTATTGAGCCTCGCGTTTGGAAAACCGTTCGATAAGATTGCCAAGTAATCCGCAATTTTTCAATTTCCAATACTAAAATTACGTTTTAACTGGCCTCTATCGAGATACATACATCGACATCCCACTCCCGTACGGTAAGCAGCGCCGCGACGGGAATATGCGAAACTAAACGCCCGTGGACCGAAATAATCATTACTTTTCGCGAGATGTGATCTTGGAGCAGCGTCCAAAGGGGATGCTGCGCAGGTGTCATCCCGACTCCAGCCCGTTCCCGGGCTTTTCGCGCAGGATGTCACTGCATCAGACACCGGATACGAGATTGGCCCACTTGGAAACTTTGCTCACGACAACCAAACGCTATTGGCTCCATTACTAATTCAGCTGCCCGCTATTGGCAATGTTCCCGGTTGCCGCCTAAATAAGCCAATCTTGAGCTACACCGGATATTGCATAGAGGAAGTTTCCTCAGAGATTTGTTTACGCGATCTAAAGGAGGTCGTCGTTTTTCTGTAGACGATCCGCGGTTATTAGATAAAAGACATCAGCGAGGGGTAATCGGCTCGATTCGATTTGATTTCCATCGAGAGCAAATATAATTATCACGAAGCAAGAGACGAAATATAAACAGACGTGGGAAATAATACACCAAACCAGTAATAGACAGAACATGATCTAAATTTTATTCTAAACATCAGTGATTTATTGTTATTTACCTAAATGGTTTTTTTTCCTTTAAAAGACGCACGCATAGGGCAATGGTCTCAATGGAATTAACAGTCAACTATGTGGTATATGTGTGAACGGTGAAGGAACAAGTGAAAATAATAATTAAATAGTAATTACCAAACAATGACAGATCATCAAGGATATTTTAAGAGCGTGCGTTCGGAATCCTTCATCTTGTGCCTAGATATGGCTTCGAATCTTTTTTAAATGTTTTAAGAAATACATAACATTTTATTTAATTATCAGATATAATAATAAAATAAGGTTTAGTAATATAAATAATAGATAAGATGTCTCATAAGAAAATATTCCCGTAAAAAAATGTAAACATTCAATAATAGTGTCAAGTCAAATCAGAAATCGGAACGCACACGCACACCTGTCAATCAATTGTCACCAGTGTCCTGTCACCACTCCTTGTGGTAAGCAAACACAATAAACTGATTTTAAAGGTCCCCAAATGTTGTTTCTAATATAAAATGTGTAACTGTGAAGTATAGTGTTGAATAAAAATTTAAACATAAATATGCTCCGCGTGAACAATATGGTTATCAAGTGGAAATAGTGTGTGATACGTGCACTCCTACTGTTATGCACAAAGGTGAGTCTAATTTGCTCTCAAAAATAAAAATAAAACGTTTTATTTTCTGTGAATCTCCTTCGCGAGTATATAATGATGGTATACACTTTGATCGTCTTTTAGAGCTTGCACATTTTGATGTTAATGTTGCTGTTCAAAGCATTGTTGACTGTAACACGAATATAGCCCAGGTTGTGATGTTTTTTTGGTGTCGGTAAAAAAATCACTGTCAAATAACCTTGATTTTTTTTGGTACAGTTGAAAATATTCTAAAAATAACCTTTTATGTTTAATTTAAAGAATTTCAGTGTTATTTTAACTTATAAATATTTTGTTAAGTTTTCATTATCCTTTCGCATATTACATTTCTATCTCCCCTTCAGATAATGTACCTTTCCCTATCTAGTTAATCATTCAATGCGGGTCAATAATGGTTCTCTGTGTGGTCTTGTAGTATAGCTTAACAATAAGGTTAGTCATAAAGTCTTTTGTCCTCCAATAGGATAGTAACAGTATTATTGAATCATGGTCATTACCCACTCCTGTTATCAAAGTCAAAGCTTATGTTTTCAGAACTTTTCTGTTGCCAGTTTCTATATTTGCACTACATGGTATATAATCTTAAATTGAAATTTAAAAAACCACTGACAGTTTTATTTACACTAAACTTAGCTAAGAACACTCAATTAAGTCACCTTTCTGGCAAAAAAGACATCAAAATCGATTCATCCGTTTGGGAGCTATGAAGCCAAAGACAGACACAGATACACAGACCCGTCAAACTTATAACGCCCATCTTTTTTCATTGGGGGTTAAAACAGGCTCTATCAAAACATTGTGAGTTGTGACCTTTATTATGCCTAAACAAGCCTTATACAAAGCTTCCTCTTTAAGGTTTCAATAATGCTATGAAGAAGGGTCTATGTCACATCCCTTCCTAGTCTAAGATGCTTCTTAGTGTACCAAATTACCAATACTGAAATATTTTCATTATTACACTCACTATCTTTAACCAGTATTGTTAATGATTCACCATTTTCAGAAAAGAAAACTACTCATGTCTGTCTCTGCTACTCATTTCTACACTAATAATACATTAATTAGCTCTTAACTGGTTTTGAGATTTGTGACTCATGTTTCATTTGTATGAATCATTTAGCTCTAGAGCTCTCATTTCACTGGTCTATAATACGAGAAGTTAATACAAATTAAATAAGTTTCTTCTATCATTTTAACTTAACTCCCAAAGTTCCTTTTCCTCTTTTACGAGCCCCAATGCAAAATAGTTCGTCTAGTGTGAAATTTTCTCTGTGAGATTTTTTATAACTTCATTATTTTTGTATATCTATATAAAATATTAAGCTGTTCTACTATCACATGTCGCGTTACTTATGCCATTTTTTAATTATGAACCAATAAACTATTTTAGCTTTTTAAATTTATACATATCCTGTTTTAAATTCGAAGAAGTTATAAGCAAAATAGTTCGTCTAATTGTTAATTGATGCAAAAGAGTTCGTCTATCATTGAGTTAAATAAGATTATTCCTTCTTTGTACAATTACGTTGCATAATTTAAATTTGTAAAAGTAATTCTGTGTCATTTGTCAAGTGAGAATGAAAATTACAGTTTTTTTCATTAGTTTTTAAATAACAATGGGTCGTGGCAAACCCGTGTGTGAAGAGCTTTGAAAGCGAATAGTTTATGGGGTCGATGCTGGCAAATCAAGTTACCAAATATCTAAAGACTTGATACTTCCCAGGTCTACAGTCCAATCTATCATTCAGCACTATAAAAAGAATAGAACGACTTCTTGTTTGAAGAAAACTGGTCGACCACGCATCACAAGTGCAGGAGAAAACAGAATCCTGAAGAAAATTATCAAAAATAATCGTCGTGCTCGAGCTGGAGAACTCACGGTGCAATGGAAGGACATGATTCACAAAGACGTCTCAGTTGATACTTGCAAAAGAGTCCTAAAAAGAATGGGTTACGGATTTTACACCGCTAAGGAGAAACCACTGTTGACTGCTGTACAAAAGAAAAAGAAGTTGAAGTTTGCTCGTGATCATTTAAATTGGACTTCCGATCAGTGGCGTAGTATCATTTGGAGTGACGAGTCCAAATTTGAAGTGACAATCGGCGATGAAAGGAAAAAAGTGATTCGGAACAAAAATGAGGCATTTCATACTGATTGTCTCAAACGCAAAGTGAAGTTTCCGGCGTCTCTTATGATATGGGGCTGCATGTCTGCACAAGGTATTGGTGGTATGCAATTTATGGATGGTTCTATCAATGCTGCAAGATATCAAAACCTTTTGGAAGAGAATTTACTGCCCTCTATTCCGTCACTTAAGCATCAAGATTCCTTCATTTTTCAACAGGATGGTGCTTCCTGCCATACTGCAAGGACAACAAAGACGTGGCTACTGGCAAAAAGCATCCCTACAATCGAATGACCATCCAACAGCCCGGACTTGTCGCCGATCGAAACCCTATGGTGGAAAATGAAAAAAGTTCTCCGTAAAAATCCATCAAGATAAAAGAGCGACTTAAAGGCTAAACTCTTGGCTGTCTGGGAGTCAATTACGCCTGAGGAGTGTGCAGCGTTGGTTGCAACCATGCCTCTTCGCATTAAAGCTGTCATTGAGAGCAAAGGCGACACAACTAAGTGGTAGACGAACTATTTTGCGTGAGTGACAAGGGTAGACGAATACTTTGGCGTTATGTTTTTAGAATATTTTTTTTAATTTTTTATGTTATGTAAAGTCATGAAAGAATTTCAGTTATGTTAAAATAAACTTTAAAATGTTCCTCAAATTGTGGTTTACTTTTTATTAAACGTTCTTAATTATTTTACCAATATTTACTTTCTATATTTTACGCTTTGCAGTACTTTCCATACTAGACGAACTATTTTGCATCGGGGCTCGTAATTCACATATTGACTGCTGCAGAATATCTTATTATAATCCATTTTTCATACTTCTCTTATTTCGTAAATAATTTTGGCAATCCTTTTTATTGATATTTTTATTAAAAAAAAACTGTATGTATGTTAATGTGGTCCTTTATCACATAACTCATTTTATTCTTACATACTGAATTACATGGTCAAATTTTTAATTTCATTATGCTCAACTACAATTTAGAACATCCTGTACACTTAATAGTGGCCTATTAGCCTTATCTGTGGTATTCTGAAGGGAAATACCCAATTGTAATCAATTTCCATTTACGAGTATATTGATATCTGAATCCTTCTGAATGATAAACAAATGAAGTGTACAAACAAAGCAATTATCACCATAAAAATTAAAGTAGCAAAGTTAGATGTCAAACTTTTTTTATCTATTTAAATAGCCGATAAACAAGCAGTTGAGCGACCTGGTGGTAACTTTGAGCCCTAGGTTCGATTCCTGGAAAAGGCAGACATTTACATGATAGATACATGTCTGTTGTCTTGTTGGGTGTTTGTCTTATTATTTTGTGTGTACATTCATTTATTTATTTACAAACTTATCCATCCAATTATATTCCTATTATCACTTTTATCCTATACGAGTGAATACCCGACATGTTCACTGCGCTAAAAAAAATTGTATGCAAAATATCGAAAATGTGCCTAATGCATTGTCACAAACCATCTTCGCATTGCCTTTCAAATGAAACCAGTTTGAGGCACATCGGTTGAATGGTTTCAAAGTCTATAGAGGACATCCATACAAAAAAAAAATATGTTTTATAGATTGTAGATTGACTCATGCAAAATCTGTTTATAATACTTTGATCCTTTTATCATAATAATTATTGCTAATCGTACAATACAGGTTGTTCATTACAATCTTATCTTTGTATATCAGGGGCCTTCATTAACATTGATTGAAGGTGTATTTACTTTTTATGGCGTTCTGTTAATATAGTTTATAATTTGTTTATTGTGTTTTCAATCTGTTCGGCAATTAGAATTTGATTAAAATTATTGCTTATTTATATTTAATTTTGAGTATGGGCGTTTCTCTGTAAAGTTCATAGCCCATACAAATGTTGTCCAGTCAAATTTTTTTTTTTTTTAATAAAACTAGAGAATCTTAAGGTAACCTTACAATGATAATTGATTAATAATCGATTGAATTTACATGTATTTTTAGAAGTATTGGCATTTTTAAGGAAAATGGCAGAGGACTGACGGAACAATATTATATAAAACATGAAAACTATGTTTATAACATGTGATTTTTATATGTGACATAAGATTGAAGTCCCTATAACTAAACTATTTAATTTGAACAATGAAAAACAGTCTGCCAAGGCAGGCAAAGGCAAGGGGCTGTTGGCAGGGGACTGTATATTTTGACTTAATTGTTAAATATCAATTAAACCATCGTAATGTTTTCAATTTTGTAAGTTGTTGATAAATATATATGTAAATTATTAAATTATTTGACCTATTTCCAACTTCACAAATAAATTATGAATAAAATAATTATCAGGGGCTGTATATCGTAGTGGTCCCGACACGTTTTCCAGCCACAAAAGATTATTTGCCATGAAATAATATATCAGAAAAGGACTAAACGAAATGGCGACACGAATTTCAGACTAATTACGTGCGTGCACATGCAAAATAACATAAAACGTCACAGTGGAAAATTTTATTTAACCATCTTTTGGCCGTGTTTAATTTATTATTTATTTATTATCAAACTCAAAAGAAATATTACATAACATTGTTAGAAAATATCCTTAATTTGGCAAAGGGAGATCTCCCGCCAGGCGAGGTGTGTTGCCTGGGAGGCGGCCGAGCCCCGACTGTCGTTGTCGGAGCATTCGTATATATACTAGCGATCTTTGAAAACTTCGATAGCGTGATTCAGGGGGGCGTGACGTCACCGTGTGACGTGTTGCGCTGTCGCCACATCACCCCCCTGCTCAGACCGGAGGTCGATACATCTTGCAGTCCGTGCGCCGCGATGATTGCTCAGCCATGTGTGTCCACGGGATGCCCTCTATCCACGGTGAGTCGGGATGGGAGGGTGAGACGACCAATGCAGAGGGCGAGTGATGTGCACTCCAGCCGTCAGTGGAGCCGTCGTGTGGACAGTAGCCGGAACGGGGACAGGAAGCGTCTTGGGCATACGCTGCGATGAACCCGATGAGCTAGTGTGGCTGGTGTTGAGACTGCGGGTAGATGTCGCTGCTGTCCGTCGGGTGTGAGCGGTGAGGTGAGGGGGGAGTGATGCCTGCTGCCGCTATCGGTGCGCAGAAGGGACGTGTTCTTGTCGAGGGTCACCAGTTTGGCAAAGGGAGATCTCCCGCCAGGCGAGGTGTGTTGCCTGGGAGGCGGCCGAGCCCCGACTGTCGTTGTCGGAGCATTCGTATATATACTAGCGATCTTTGAAAACTTCGATAGCGTGATTCAGGGCGGCGTGACGTCACCGTGTGACGTGTTGCGCTGTCGCCACATTAAAAACCACAAAACAAGGTTTGTCCCGGATACTGAGGAATCTATTTCAGAAAGCTGTTAATAAACTAATTATTTTTATAAACATGCATAAAATTATATATTATGAATAAATGTCTTGATATTAAATCTCCAAGTCTCAATTTTGGAAAATGGGACAGCCATGGGACTGAGTTTTTAGTGGTTTTAGAACTTTTATAGAAAAAACTAAAACTTATTTCGTTTACATTACAAGTGCTCCAAATAGGAATAAGCTTGCGTTCTGAATTTCATTCTCATTTTCATTTCTGGAATAATATTTTTTGGGAAAAAATTACAAGGACAGCCGTTTACGAGTTTACAGAGAAACATCCGTTACATAAAGTTTTTACATGAGCGAAGTCCGAAGTTCGGACTCAAATATCTATTTAAACAGTTCAAACTGTACAAGTTTGGCCTAGGAACCTTGTATAACAATTTGTAGAGACGGGGTTCGTAAAATGTTCTAATATTTTCAAACGTCGGCGCCCCGGTGTAGCCCGGTCGTTACGCCCATTCTGTACAAACAAACTTAATGTATTGTTTTATGTATGCTAAATATACGTAATTGTTTGATCTTATCTGTATAGCGAGCGCGTCACAGAGTACACCACTGCTAATCGATAGATTGCTAATAATATCGCTGAATAACAACAGTCTCACAAATACAAGTGTGTGATTGTGATTACTGTTTCGCTTTCAAGGGATGTTTCGCTAGAGTTTTGGATTCATGTTTTACAGGTAGCCTTTAAAATTTCTTATATTAAACGTACCTATATCTTGTCTGTTTACAATGATTTAGATTTGTTGTCCTATTGGATTTGTATTCCTTTTAAATCTTGTAATGCCCTTTTGTTTACCCGATACCATCGATTTCAAAACAATAATTCAAACTTTGTGCTGCTTTCCATCCAAAAATTTTTTGAAAGTGACTATTGTACAGTCAAAAAGTATCGGAGAATTTCCCCGTGCAGCCGTGCAGTGACACCTCACAGCGTGCCTTATTTGGTCGATATATTTCGATTTGCTCTAACCTAGGATTATTTTACTCAATGCATATTATCTATGCAGTAAATTATGACGAGACCTCTACATTATTGTACTGTGATGTTATAAACATTGTATGCTTAAGCTGACTGACTATAGACAAAACGATACATTATATTATTATTAATTTAATGACCATACCACACACCACAATGTTTGAGCACATGTAAAATTGTAAATAATTCATCAGTTTATTATATTTTGTACATTTATCACCATTACACAGTCAAACCTCAGATTAAAGAACAAAAGGTCTTTCATCTGAGAGTTATAACGTTAGTGCGTCAGCTTTGACCTTAATAGTCATGCATCTACTATTTATATATCAGCTATATTTTGCTATAAAAACTCATGTTTAAACGTAAAGCGAAAAATAAACAATTTTCTCATTTTGTCATCCGCAGATAAAATGCCCCGTTAAAAATGTCAGGGGGTAACTCTTCGAAGAACAAGTCCCGGTCCAAGAAACATGAGGGCTGGGAGGAGGCCGGGGGGGAGTTCTACCAGGAGCTGTACCCGGGGGGCGAGCAGGAGCTCTTCGACAACCTGCAGCGAGCTGATGCGGCCAAGCTGGCGACGCTGCTGCCCTCGAAGCAGGCGAGGAACAGTGAGTTTTTGTCTTTAATGTGTTGTAAGCTGTAGTGTAGCCTAGTTGGTAGGAAGATTTACGGAAAAGTTCGACTTGTTTGGCTTCAACCCATTAAAGGCAAACCCCACTACTGAGCACGGGGCTCACCTCTTGAGAAGACAGAGCCCGTGGAGGATTGGTGGAGATTGGAGAGGTTAGTGGCCAACTCATGTGTCGGAAACATTCATGCCGCCCGAAGGGCCTCGAAAGTACCAGCTAGTTGTAACGTATTGTCCAACTTCCAGCTACAACGGTGAAGCGGGTGCGGTGTCAGAATGAGCGGCGCCAGTCAACGTACGCGCGCACCACGCAGAGCCGCGACATACATCTGTCCATGTTGCCGGACTTGTCGGGTGAGTGACGGAGACAAGCTTTCTGCAGGCCTGGTGAAGTTCGCCTCTAGTTTACAGATTTGAGCCAATATTTATCTTTTAGATTAGAATAGAAGTAGTTTGATCAAAAATGTGGCACTGGTAGGTACAAAATATTATGTTTAGTTACTTTATTAAACCTTTTCTCTCCCTCTCTATCGTCAAAATAATCAAATAAAACAATTGAATGTCTATACTTTTCTAACCGACATAATTTAAGTTATAATTGACAACTACAATAATTCATAACTCAGCTGAGTTTTGTGGTAAATTACTCCGCTGCAAATAAACGAATATAATAACATCCGAAAATAGCACTGGAATTTCCGAGCAGGTACCTCTAGATATCCTGTATTCCGATTTCTGACACACAAATATGACAATGTTTTATTTAATTTAACACTATTTTGACTCTCTCTCCAAGATTAGATGAGATTCTGCTCGACCCCCTCCCCCTTCTAAATGCCTCACGTAGTAAATGCTTCTACAATTTTTTTCGGGAATATCAGTGTTTGTTTTCAAACGTTTTCCGCCTCGTCGTTAACTGCACCGAACCAATGAACTAATATAGTAACGTCTCCGAACATATAATGTCATTAATTATCGCCTCATTAATTTAAAGTTTAATGAACCAGCCTTACTTTCATCACTCTACACTGACATTTGGAATCGTACGTTGAATTAGTCATATAGTGTGGAATTTAAAAAATTGCAAATTACGCGTGTGATTCAACTTTTTGTCTTGGAATAAAAATGATAGTGTTTAAAACGTTCCATTTTTTTTATGGAAATAGCCGGCAAACGAGCTGACGATCCACCTGATGGTAAGTGGCTATCGTCAGCAACACCAAATGCATCACTGATGCGTTGCCGACCAAGAAAGAGAGAAGAAAAAGAAAGAAATACATCTAAAATCACTCTTTATATACTCGTATTTATTTCATTTTTATGTATTTATTTTAACTTGCACATAAGTAAAAGTTTGGTATAAAGCTCTAGTTCTTTTATCTTTTCCACAAATTATCTTTTGATGATGGTAATTGAAGTAATCCACTAGCCTTAATGTGGGGAACAAAGGTGTTGAAGTGATGTGTTTATTGCAGAGAACTTGTCGAATGAGGAGCGCACGTGGGAGGAGATCATGCAGATCAAGGCCATGCCGGTGCCCATGAACCAGAAGAGAGAGCTGAAGGCACGGCTTCAGGTAGGTTGCTGAATAGTGATACTTACACACAGACCAGATTTCTCATGACAACGATGGTGTGAATAGAAAAATACTTACCACAGACAAAGCATCTCAGACTTGAAAATTTTCCAAATGAATTCAAAAATAAAAATAAAAAAACATCTTTATGCTTAAGTTTACTTTACTTATCATAATATGTACCCATATTATAGTAAATGTGCACTAATGTGTAAATGTGATAAATTAATTTTAGTAAGTACCAAGTCATGGCCATTTATTTGAATAACCAATTTTTTTTCACAATATTTGTAAAATTTCCAGAATGCAACAAAACTCCGGCTGCAAGGTCTGGAGCAGCTACAGTGGCGGCAGCGCAAGGTGTGGCACCGGTTCCGCATCCAGTTCACAGAGATCGTGGGGAAACTCGAGCTCTGGCAGTCCCCCATGAGAGAGATCGAGGGGAAATTCGGTACCGGCGTAGTCTCATACTTCCTCTTCCTAAGATGGCTGCTATTCCTCAACTTGGTCATGTCATCCCTAATCGTGTTGTTCCTAGTTCTACCAAAGGTTCTGCTAGTCGAGGAAGACAACTTCTGCGAGGAATTTCAGGATAACTCCACAGCTTGCTGCTCTCAAGCGTACTTCGAAAGAAATTTGACTGATACTAACGTAGTTTTAGATCTCATTCAAGGCACCGGCTGGATGGAGAGGACTATCCTTTTCTACGGTGTATACAGCGATCAAATATACACATATTTTATCAAGAGTCTCTGGGACGCCGAAATGTTTTTCAATTCGCCACTAGCATATATCCTAGTACCCATCTCGTGGGCTCTGTTCTCCCTCGTAGCTATAGTTAAGGCGGGAGCCAAGGGGTTCAAGGAACGATTGGTAGAAAGCGAGGGCCAATTCTACAAGTACTGTAATATTGTCTTCGGTGGATGGGATTTTTGTATCCAGAATGACAAATCGGCGAAAATAAAGCATAAAGCGCTGTACAACGAAATCAAGGGCTGTCTGGAGGAAGAGAAATCTAAGGAAGAAAAGCAGCTCCGGACGAGGGAGAGCTACATTTTGCTACATTTAAGACGAGTGGTGATAAATCTGATAGTCTTAGTGATACTAATAGCCGCGGGTGTACTGATATACGTAACCTTCAACTACTCAATGACTAGGTTAAACGAGGATTCGGTGAACCGGACTGTCGTGACCGAAACCGAGATAGCCAATACGACAGCCGAGAAGCTTACGCTGATACGTTACTCCGACGGTACCAAATACTCCTTCTCGGAGCTCCAAAATATGCTTCTAGAGTTCTTGCCGTATCTCTGCATCGTGGCCCTCAACATGATAGTCCCAGAGATGTTCGAGTACATCATAAAGTTTGAGAACTACATGCCAGCGCACGTCATCATAGTCACGTTGCTACGAACGGTGCTGCTGAGGTTATCCTCGTTAGCGGTCCTTCTGAGCCAAATTTACATCCAGGTGACTGACCCTCGGAGGGTGGCCTGCTCTGATAACAGCGAGGACTGGAGACTCGAGTGTTGGGAGACATACGTGGGCCAGCAGTTCTACAAGCTGATCCTGACAGACTTCGCTGTCCAGTTCGTCATGACGTTCTTCATCAATCTCCCGCGCTCCCTCATCGCCAGGCACTCCAATAGCAGGTGCCTGAGAATGATCGGCGTCCAAGGCTTCTACCTGCCCAAACACGTGCTAGACATTGTCTACATCCAAACTATCATATGGATGGGCGCTTTCTTTTGTCCCTTTCTACCGATAATGGGCACGATTTTCTGCTTCCTCATGTTCTACGTAAAGAAGTTCGCGTGCTTAGTCAATTGTACCCCCTCGCCGATAGTGTACAAGGCGTCCAAGTCGAAGTCCTTGTTCATGTCTGTTCTGTTACTCGGTTTCGTCATATCGATCATCCCAGTGGCTTACTCGATAGCGGAAATAGTTCCCTCCATTAGTTGCGGGCCGTTTAGAGGCTTCGAGAACGTTTGGGAGTTCGTCATCCAGACCTTCGATTCCTTCCCGTCGATCATTCGCGAAGCAATCTTCCTGCTTGGCACTTCGACCTTCGCCGTCCCCGCCTTTGCGATCCTCCTTCTCTTTCTATACTACTACTGGGCCGTTGCGACAGCAAATCGGCACATGGTTTCCGTGTTAAAGAACCAGCTAGTGCTAGAAGGTCACGATAAACAGTTTCTTCTGAACCGGCTCAGTGCGTTCATAAGGCAGCACCAGAAGCGATGCGAACGGCGAAACAGAGCCAGTTTTGCCGACGACGACTCCATAAATCATAGCTCTAGGTAAAATTTTTGTTGAGAATAGTCAGATTGCTTTTAACGTTTAGGTTAACGAACGATTTACGTAAAACTCTTTGTTAAGGACTACCGGGTAGGATTAGGGACATTATGGCACTGAGTTTCGTTTTGGTTTGGAAGAATACATCTAGAACACTATTGAATCTATCAGTAGATACTCCGAATCAATCATATTATGCAACTTACGTCAGTTTGTTCTTAATGCCCGCAGTCCTTGCACGGTGCACCATTACTCTGCATTTATTTATAACATAATGTAGTTATTAATGAACGTCCTTTTAAAGCTTCCCATTAAAGTGGGAAATAAGGTAAAAATATGTATGGATTTACAAACAAGTAAACCACATAACCAAATGAAATAAGAATTATATATCATTCTATAATATAAAAACGGTAAAATGTGTATTCTACTCGGTGTTTGTCAAAGTAACATTCTTTGTAATTTATTAAACATAACTATGTAAAGTATTATATAATTAATATTAATTAAGTAACACTATTTATAATTAAATAAAATTAGGACAATTTATTTATAAATATATTTCTGCGATTATGGTTTATAACGATTATACATAGGTTTTACGTAGTTTAAATCTAGAAATAATCCAGATTGAGATTATTTCATTTTGCTAACATAAAATATCATAACAGCAAAATACCTTGGACTGTATTAAATGAATTACCTGTTATATTCTGCTAGTTCTATCACACCGACCTAAAGGGAAGGTATGATAGAACCAGCAATAGAAAGCAGTAGGTTTCAATCCAGGCCGAGAAATATCTTTTGAGGTCCGTGGTGCTTAAATCATGACAAGCATTTTCAATGGAATTAAACTTTTATACTTATATTAATAAAACCATACATGTATGTACATTCCTACTTCGTGGTGTCTATAATTTAATGTAATACCAACTGATTTATATTATTTTTTTCTGTGCTCTTTTTATTTATTAATTAATGCTTAATGCCATGACAAAATTTTATAATTATAATTGTCATATTATATAATACAATACAAATGACATTTTATATCAAATAGACTTTCCTGAATATTTAATTACAAAAACATAAAACCACATATTAAGTTTGTAAGTTTTTATGACTTAATTTGGACATAATTATTTTGTATTTATAAGTAAAAATACGTGCAAAGCAAGTAATACTTGCATGTGATTTTACTTTGCCAATAGCCATTATTTATTAATAGTCTTGATCCATCCTAGCCATAATTTATTTATTAGTCTTGATCCATCCCAGTAATAACAATAATTTTTGATAGAGTAATTGATTTTTATAAAAGTATAATTTCATGTTATATTTTATCTTTCAACAATAATAATTCTGAAATATTTTCACAAATTGTTTTATTATACATTTTTCTTGTATTTATGTAAAATCTATTTGAATAATTATTGTAGTATTGTTGGAGCACTTAATTCATTTGTGACAATACATTAGGAAAATACATTTTTCAATAATTCGAGTACCTCAGACGTCTATAATAGACGTCAAAGAGCTCCACACACCACACTTGCCTTTTCACTTACGTATACAACTATACTTCAATAAAAAATACAAACTTCACAATACTATGATTCTTCAAATAACTTTATTCAAAAATACAAAGTTCTAAATAAACAGCATTCTTTATAAACGTAATGTAACATAATTATATTCATTGTATACCTAATTAAACCTTTCCTTCCATCATTACTAAACATTAAGGTGTCTATTGATAAATATGTCACAATGTAAATCTGTACATATGGCATTTAATAGTGTTAAGTAGATTTTTTTACTCTAGGTGATCTCAAAGTCTGTAACTATATAGGAAAATTGAGATTTTAAGATTAGTACAGTCAATAAAGTAGTTGTAGAGTGCGTGAGCGGGAACCTAAGCGATTTCTTCAGAAACTTATTCAGGGTGCTTAGGGGGATAACATACTAAAAGTCCCCGCGTCTAGGAGGTGAGCCGGAGGGAGGGGGGGGTTACAAAGGTCTCAATTTTAGGTTTTTCGCCAATATCTCAAAAACGGTGCGTTGTAGCGAAAAATGTTCTAAGATGAAATGAAAGCTTATAAAATTCTCTATAACTTTAATTCTGTACACTTTTTCTATATCTCCAACCGTTTTTGAACTACACGCTCCGGAAATGTCGACATTAAAGTAATTCAGCGTGATAACCATTACCTGATGCGAAAATTATCTTAAAATTTATAGTAACCTAAGCTGGGAGTACCTCCACGTAGTAAAGGCAGTAACAGTAAGAAATCGCTTTTTTATAACAGTGGATAACTGAGCAGAGGCGGGAAAACAATCATGATATTGATGAAGATTTCTTTTCGCTCAATATCTCTAATGCTCGCTGTAGGAAACGCGACCTTATTGGCTAAAACTCCTATTGATATTGTATACTTGCCTTCGGGCTTATGTTATTATAGGTTTTCGCAATTTTATTTTGTCTGGCACGGTAGCCTAGCCGGTAACGCAGGGGGGCAGCCACAAAATATTCTTTTCAGATATACATACACTGTTATTAGTAACACAATTGGGTTATCCAACACGAGTACTAATAAGACAGGACTCTTATTAGTACTCGTGTTGGATGCATTTTGTACGACGAGAATGTCGTTGAAGGAAGTAACGATGTCTCTGAGGGAAAGGAAAGGGAATACCGGGTCGTATTAAAGCTAGTAAGGAAAGGAAAGACGGCAAATATCGAAGTTTCCTTGACTTGACATCCCTTTTGATTTAAATCAGCTGTCGTAAAAATGACACCCGAATTGATACCATTAAAAAAGACGTTAGGCAGGCATCTTTATCTAATGAAGAGGCAGGGCAGTCACAGCTCAGACCTTCTGCTCCACCATTTGCTTTCAAGAATAATTGTTTTTTATGTGCATGTTGCCTTAATGAAGATATAAAAAAGCCTTTTAACAAAAACAAACAAAAAAACGAGTATCTCATCGTGGGAAAGTAATCCATGTAAGCAAATATTTCTTCCATAGCCTCTATGGGTATCTCTAGAGATCTCAGTTTTGTAGAGTTTTGGGTAACTGACAGGCTTCACAAGTGAGTAATAGTGTCTTCGTGATATTTTGCTCCTTCAGCAACAATATCGGTTATGCAGGAAAAAATATCAAGAACTTCGTTACCCCAGGCATCATTTCTCGAAGAACATACCTGCTTGATACAATATTTAACAGCTAGAGTCTAACCTGAATGTACAACCTGCCTTTTGTTAAAAGGCTTTTTTATATCTTCATTGAGGCAATATGTACATAAAAACAATGATTCTTGAAGTCAATTGGTGCAGCAGAAAATCTGAGCTGCAACGGAACTGCCTCTTCGTTATATAAAGATGCCTGCCTAACATCTTTTTAATGGTATCAGTTCAGGTGTCATTTTTACGACAGCTGATGTGAATCACGCTATTATCACGCTGAATAACTTAAATTGCTACATTTCTGGAGCGTATAGTTCAAAAACGGTCGGAGATACGGAAAAAGTGTATAGAATTAAAGTTATAGAGAATTTTATAAGCTTTCATTTCAACTTAGAACATTTTTCGCTATAACGCACCGTTTTTGAGATATTGGCGAAAAACCTAAAATTGAGACCTTTGTAACCCCCCCCTCCCGCCGGCTCACCTCCTAGACGCGGGGACTTTTAGTATTTTATCACCCTAAGCACCCTGAACAAGTTTCTGAAGAAATCGCTTAGGTTCCCGCTCACGCACTCTATACCCTCTTTTGAGTCATTCCTTGACTGGACTAGATATCCGAGTTTAAACCAAACCCATCTGTGCTATGCTTCAATGAATGTTAATTACTTCACAAAATATACATTAAGGTCATAGTTATTTCTTGGAATGTTTGTTTACCATATTGTATAAAAACAATCCGTTATCTGTAGTCACCAAAATAGCATTAAACTTAGATTCAAATAACTATGTTGAGTCACTAATGATATCAAAGTTTGAATGAGCTGCATGTTATCTGAATATGCTTTCTATTCATAGATTAGATACAAAAACTGAACATATGTATACCTACATCATGGAACTTAGGCGACGGCCACACAGAAAAGACGCAAGACACGGACCCGTCGCAGTCGCGGCGCCCGTTTAATCTACTTTCATACAAAATGTATGCAGCCGTCGCGACGTAAAACATACAGAAAAGACCGGACGCCCGTCGTTTCTGTATGCGCGCGACCGCGACTGCGACGGGTCCGTGTCTTGCGTCTGTTCTGTGTGGCCGGCGCCTTAAAAGAAAAACAAGAAAATGCGCTACGCAGTTTTATTATTTATCTGTTCAAAGTAGGTATATGGATCGCAGAAGATACTTTTGAGTACGTCTTTTACCTTTATAGTTTAAAACATATGCCTTGAATAAATATTGCTCTCAATATTTCCTGAACGTATATTATCTAGGTATAATTCCAAAATTAATGTCTGTATCTATCTATATAAAACATAAAAAATGTTTTTACGGATGTACTTTATAGACTGAAACAATCCAAAGGTGGTTTGAGACCACTAAAAATTAGGCACATTTAGTACATTGATAAAGTCGATTTTCCGCTTTTCCCGTACAACAATTTGACGATAATAATATGTAAAGATGGCGCATCCACGTCAATACAAAAACACTGATCTATCATTCTCATCGGAAAAGTTCTTACCGTAGTGGAACACTAGTTATTATTATTCTTTGAGCAGTTGTCGGTACTACTACCCCGTCTGAAATGTTTGTATGCGTTTGTTTTTGTATACCAGATCTCTAGTTATGTAGTTATTTACTCACTCAATATCTATGGATTCTACTTATTTAAATAATATGACGATACTAAACTCGCAAAAAGGAGAATGCCCATTTAGTATGGAGAAATGTACTGACTTTAACATTTTTGTGTCTCCATAAAAATATCTTTATTTGATTATGTTATCTTAATAAATTATACATACTAACTTTAGTCAATGTTAATATTAGGAAATACGAGATTTTCAACAAAATTAGTTAAAATTAGGTTATAGTAAACTCACAGTAATATGGACTCTATGCAGGCTTATTAAAGTCGTTTGCGTATGTAATCTCGATCTTTTAAGTTTCAAATTCATTTGACAGTCCCCAAACACCATGTAGTTTGTAATGTATTATAATCACAGAACACTATTACTCCTGGCTGATTATAATAATTTTCTAATTCATTTGACACTCCCCTTACGTCATCTACTTTGTTGTCATGGATATATTATACTATTACTGTTGTATCATAATTATAATCGAATCAATGCAACCTATTGGCCCGAAGGATCTTAAAAGATTTCTGATTGGCCCTTATCCAAACATAAATGGCCCAATGGTTTTCTTTTGTAAAACGGAAGTAAAGTTACTTATTAATTTCAGAAAATTATTCCCAATAAGGATTTTTTAGAAAATTGGGTAAAATACTTGAAATATTTTAATTAAATTTTTTGTCCAAAAATCATTGTGACACAATTATGTTTTTAAGAGTACTGGCTATGGGCATTTTCCTTTGTAGCCTGATACTTCAAAAGTGCACTCTAAGGATGTTATTGTATTTGATGAAGTATTTTTAACGTTGTGTCAAATTAAGTTCCTAGATGAATCGAAAATTATTTGTTACTAAGTTATTCGCCTATTTTTATCCTTTTTACCTTCCTTATTTAATACTTTTTATTCTTTTTTTTATACTTGGATTTTGTATTGTTTTTTTATACATTATATTATTTTCGTGTAAATATATTGTAAACATTTTACGTATTATAATATATATTAATTAAAAAATAATATCTATAAGTGTACCTAATTCATATCTAAGTTTTGTAAAAATCTTAAAAGAAAACGGATTTTCTACGCAATTATTTAAAATTAATAAAATTATCTTGTTATTTAAAATAATATAATAATATATCAATTATTGTGAAATCCAGGCACCACAATTATAATTACATTACAAACTGAAGGCTTTATTTACTTTAAATGTGATTTAAAAGACTTCTTTAAATAATAGTAAATTTTTTGTCTTCTTTATTATATATTAATTTTGTTTTGAAATGAACTTTTATTATACTCTATATTAATTTCGTAAAGTTAAGTAGAAAAATATTCACAATTTAAGTAATTAATAAATAAATATTATTCATTTATACTATAATAAAATATTAGCCATCAATGAACAGTAATATTTAATATTGTGTGAAACTGGCAACACTTTCTGTAGAAAATAAACCATTTCAGTTTAATTATGTTTTTTACTATCGTGTAAAAAATCTTTTTTGTAAAATTTATGGAAGTGTAAAATATAATATAAAATAAAAATTGAAATATTACTAATCAGATTTCGGTTTCCTGAAAATGTTGCTAGTTGAAATTGAATTTATTTAAATGGTACGTAGATGTAATATATAACTTACGACGTGACACTGCCATATAATAGCTGTTATGGATGAAATGATAAAATAAAGGAGTGTAGCTTAGTACTTCGTTTTATTTCTTACAATGAATGAACTAATTTGTTGCCGACAGACACGTACAAGATGCTTTTGAAAATTGTATTTGAAATACAAAATCACCAAACAATACACACACAAAACTACGCAACATAGATAAGAAGAAATTCAAAATAAAACAAAGTGATTCAATTGAATAATCATTTTTATTATTAAACTTATTTCCATCGTACACAAAGTACAAAACTAAATATATCCTATGACTTCTCATATAATAATTATTTATACTATGTTAATCAATTTACTAGTTATTATGAAAATGTCTACCAAATATTTAAACATTTTATAAATTAAATTCGATATACTTACTTAACATTGCAGCCAGAAAACGTACATACTTATATAGTGTACACCTGACCGTATCTTTAAAGGGCACAAAGAGGTTATTCAGGTGTACCTATCACCCCCATATCTTTAGAGAAGTTAGATTCAGGTTTCCTGTGAGGAATGGCCTAGACTAGAAGAATGGATGTTCTAGTAAAAATAATTGTCTGTCATAATGTTAAGGTAGGAACATATGAATTTTTACATACATAAAAGTACTACTATTAGTAGAATTATTACAATATTACTACCAATTCGTTTGCTAACTACGAAAGTATCTTAAATTGATGCGACATAAAATATATTAAAAAATTAAGGAGCCATCGTGATAATGAATCATGATAAGTTTTAATTAACCTTTTAAAAAGCTCAGATTAACAACATCAAAATGGCAGTGATTTCCTGTTATTGTAAACAATCAATTAATGGAACGAGAAGCGATTCAAACATTGGCAATCTTTAATAAATAATATGTAACAGTCGAAGCGAAATTATTTATTTATTTAAAATATATAAATTTAAATAATTGTATTTTACAATATATATATAGCGTATCGACCTCGACTTGACATAGATATAATAATATAGATTGCAAACAATGTTCTTCGCGGATATTCCTACCTACCTTTTTCTATACCTAACGATAAAAGTTATGAAACATCAAACCTATTAAATTAAAATTATGCATTCATTGCGATACAACCGTAACGAGATGAAATTTTTAACATCAACAATAACAAAATAAGTATAAACCATGAATAATACGACACAATGATAATAATTTAGACTATGACGTACACTACCATTTACTTTGACGAAGGTGGCATGAAAGCCACAATAAATCAGAAATATGACGAAAGAACAAATATTCTTGTGCGAGATAAATGACAGCGTGGGCCGCGAATCGAACCCGGAACCCGGCCACGGCGCTTGGAACACAAGGTAGTGACTGACGAGTGACAATAGTTTTAAATACAACCCAAATGGGATACATTTTAATTTTCATGAAAACATAATAATTTTCTATGTAGACTAGCATAAAAATCGTAATCAGCAAGAGACCACTTAACAGCAGTATAATCTAAAAATCTTGAATACAAAATATACAATGAACAAACTGAACACTTTTCATCCACAACGTTTGTACAGTCAGCATCAAAAGTAACAAACAGTGTTACACGACATTAATATCTTACTATCTAGCTAGATGATGTGTTTTCACTGGACAAAACAAAGTTATATTGTATCTTTATAATTGTCTTCTTCCTCTTACATATTCTTTTATCCCTAGTATGTACTGCCACGCAATAAGTTGGATAATATTATAATAATATCTTTGCAACAATTTGCAGCACAGTACAAATTTATATGTATAAAGTCACTAGTACTATTATTCAAATTTTTCAAATAATTTTTAATCGATTTTCTATTGCCATTTTAAAAATAATCATCTTTTGATGTTGACCGTACTTTAGCTCGTGTTTCAAAGTTAACTTCAGAATATAGTACAAGTACCTACAGCCTTCTCTCTACTCTATCGCTTCTATACTAGTTGGTCCTGCCCACTCTTAATTTCTTGCAGTACAAAATTCTAAAAATCTATTATTGGACTAAAATACCCTGTAATAGTTCACAATATTTTCATTACCATTATGCGAAAAATTTTCGCTTTGTACGGAAACACAAACATTTAAAAATATTTTTATCCCAAAATTTTACCTTAAAACAAAATAACATAGAATCATCTACGGTCATTTCGAAACCGGGACATCGAGTACAATACAATTATCTTTGTATTATCTACTTTTACTTCAACAATTTAAAGTGGAATGAATATACCACGTAAATTTTTTAATAAGGTAAGACCTTACTTAACACGTTCGCTGCGTTGTGAGGTCATATTGGCTCACAGCGAACTTTCATCTGGTGCGGCGAGCAAAATAGCGTTCTTTCCCCTGGTGCGGAAGGCTTAACTTTGTGTATTTCTATCGTAGGAAAGAAATTTATATACCATTGCAATTGCCGCTTTAACGTGAACAATCCAAGATTTTCAAACACTCGTGAGCCAATGTGACCTCACCCGCACTTAAAGAAAATTCTTTTAGCCTAGTGCGGTGTGAGGTCAATATGACCTAGCGCTCCACGCACCTCACATCCGCACTGAACGTTGCGCTAGCGACATTTCGCGCGCTTAGTGTTGCGCCACGCGATCGATAAGGAAGACGTTACGTCGCTTTGAGCCATTTTTCACGCGTACGAAATATATGTTTTGCAACTTTTAATTTAAATAAATTATATTAGTAAAGTAGTGTGGTGTTGTCGTCAAGTCTTATACCGGCACCAGATGAAGTGGAAAAAGTTACTTCATTGTGTGCCTAAACATACAGTAGGATAGACACAAAATCTATTTTTCTGTTGTTATTTTTCACGTCTGTGACTAACAAGGTTAAAAATTAAACTGTCAATAAAATTCTGGAAAAAATTGTCGAGTGCTATACAACAAAGGTGTTTCCCATCACTAGTGTTTTGATATCTTCAGTGCGATGTGTGGTCAAATGGACCTCTCAAATTGTTTCTGTTTTAGATGCTAAACGAAACGTGCGAGCTAAAAACGCAGCTAGGTATATATTGCTTGGTTATTAGTCTTTGACCTCAAAATAAAATATATTTAATAATAAATACCCCCATTGAGAAAAACCTATATCAAGACAGAACTGAATGAGGGCTTATTTGACCACACGACGCACTGAAAAAAGGTCCTCTGTGAGTCAATATAACCTCATGACGCACCAGCAAAAAGTACACAAAAAATCGTTACGCAGCGAACGTGTTAACCAAAACTTACAAATAAAATCTTGGTCCATATATTATGGTTGTGGTTAGTCCTAAGTCCAAAGTGTACCTGTACATACAAAACAAAATAGTAATAATAATTAAAAATCCTTCAATACAGGGCATCACTGATGCGTTGCCGGCCAAGAAAGAAGATAAATAATTCTTCTTAAAAAATAACCTACTTCAAAATTAGCTATAACTCAAAAACCACTCGTTAGATCTCGCTCAAATTGAAATGGGTTGTCCCATTTAAATTACCCATATTCAAGCACCAGCTTTCTTTCTAATATAAAAAGAATCATTAAAATTGGTACACCCAGTAAAAAGTTGAGGTACCACAAAAAAAAAATACAGTCGAAACGAGTACATGCACCTTTTTTTGAAATCGGATAATAAGAAAGACCTAGCTCTAAAACCAAGCCAGACTATCCACGCCAAGCCACACGCCACACAGAAAAGACTCACGCTTTGTTGAATGTCATTAATTCATTCAGTCATTACATCAACAAACTATAACTATGCTCTTTCGTAAATATGAAAATGAGATGAAGATCCATTCGCATAACCCTTTTGAGTAGATTAATTTTCAAATTGATTTATTTTGACAGTCGAACTAATGAGTAAAAAATTCCCACAAGTTCGACGATCGAACTAACGAGTCGAACTAGTGGGAACAAAGCGAACAAGTGAGAAAATAAATTCCCACAAGTTCGACGATCGAACTAACGAGTCGAACTAGTGGGAACAAAGCGAACAAGTGAGAAAATAAATTCCCACAAGTTCGACGATCGAACTAACGAGTCGAACTAGTGGGAACAAAGCGAACAAGTGAGAAAATAAATTCCCACAAGTTCGACGATCGAACTAACGAGTCGAACTAGTGGGAACAAAGCGAACAAGTGAGAAAATAAATTCCCACAAGTTCGACGATCGAACTAACGAGTCGAACTAGTGGGAACAAAGCGAACAAGTGAGAAAATAAATTCCCACTAGTTCGACGATCGAACTAACGAGTCGAACTAGTGGGAACAAAGCGAACAAGTGAGAAAATAAATTCCCACTAGTACTACGATCGAACTAACGAGTGGAACTAGTGGGAAGGGGAACAAAGCAGACTCACCTGCCGCTCTAGCGCTAGTTGATGGCGGCGCGGGGGGCGTGGTCAAAGTCCCCCTTGTCAAGCTGGCGCTGCGCCTTGGGCTCGTAGATCAACATCGACACCCGCTCCGGACTCGTCTTGTTGCGGTGCATGTCTACAATCAACACTTGGCTATTGGCTACACTGGGATTCACTTTGTCTCCAAGTAATAAAAAACTCGGTCAAGTGCGTGTCAGGTCACCTAATAAAGTTCCGTAGTTGTAAGTTGATAAGCTATATTACTCGTTAAATGTGTTCTATTTTGAGAACGGAATCCTAAAAATTAATTAAGTGTACAACCAACCTATATTTTTTTAAGCGATAAGGATAGCAATCGAGCTCACAGTGTCACCATTTCCTACCGCCCATGTAGGTTCTGTACTGTTAGATAAGTGTTAATAAGTATATCAGTTAGTTACGTTAGTAAGAGGATCCCAGGAGAGCACGTGTTTGTGTCTGTGGCATCGTAGCTCCTGAACTAATGAACCGATTATGATGCGGTTTCTTTTCACGTGATCAAAATTCGAAATTAAAAAAAATTCAATCGACCCTTAAAATTCTTATATAATAGCTAAGAACCATTTAGTGTAAACAAACCGTCGGGGATTTCTTAAAACATTTATGTAATAATAGTAGGGTACATACATCACATTCAATCGATCGCTAATTCTTATAGCTAAGAACCATTTAGTATAAACAAACCGTCGGGGATTTTTTAAACAGTTATGTAAATAATAATAGTAGGGTACATACATCGTAAGCTGAGCCTCCGCTTGTGATGGGACAACACCTCGAGCTGGCGCCGCACGAGGTGCGAGGCGGACGCGGGGCGCGGGGGCGGCGCGGGCGGGGGCGGGCCCTTGCACGCCACCGCTATGTCCGACGAGGCTGCCTTGCTGTACGGCTCTGAAGAGAGGGAAATAACAGGGTGTGGAGGGGAAATCGGTCTCGAGTCGGTCTGACCTCTGCTTGTAGGGAACCCTACTAAACAACGGAAGGTTTGGTTGTCTTTAATTTTAGTAGTCGCTAGGCGGTATACTAGACTGCCTCTTTCTTGTTGAAGTGTAAACTTCTTTAGGCGCGTTGAGGCATTTTTGAGGTGGGATATGAAACCATACAGTTCGCGACATGTTAGATTTTAATCGACACCTACATGTAGCGCCATCTATGAGAGAATTACAGATCTATAGTTACTAAATTTACAGTTCGTATTAATATCTAGATTCTAGTTTACATATACTTTACAAGGCGTTGGCAGCCATTAACTAAAAATGTAATGAATAAAAAAACACTCCATTTAAAAATATTTGCCTTGTGCCTTTCTTTTTTTTTTGCTTGCATTACCACTGTCTTCATAATAAGCGGGTTAAGATTAAGATATTGCTTCGCCTCAGAATCAACTTAGGTATGTTTTTCGGACGATGCCTTTGACTATTTACAAAAAAGCTTCAAGACACAAGACGATATCCATATCCAAAAGAAATGTTCTTTTCAACTGCACATTACCGTCAATCTATACTCTATAACTCCGCTGACAAATTAGAGATAATGCACAGAAACCCTACCTCGCTCAGTCAGCACAATCTCCCTATGCATCTGCGAGAGCTCAGCGTCGTTGATCAACACTCGGTGGCGGTGGTCGTACGCGGGGTCCCAGGTTCGAGTCCCGTCACCCAGGTACAGCACGTCGCGGCTCACCTTTACCTCATCCTCCTGGATGGATGAGTTCTTGCTCAATGATAGTGCCGGCTGGAATGTGGGAATGGTTTTTACTTACCTATTTGGCTAGGTGTTATATCAAGAATGTAAACGCGGTATCGCAATAAAAGACACATTCACGTTGCTATATTGCTACTGCTTGAAGAAAGATACAAAACGATTAGCGAGCATCTATGAAAAAACAATTTCATATTTAGTTTAGATCCATATTATAATGTCACTAGCCTAGAAAAAGGATCGCTATAAGAATATAAATGAGCTGTCAGCAAACACATAATCCTACATAATATACATGACTCACAAAATAACAAATAACAAACCTTATTCTTCCCAAAAGTGGGGCTAGATTGGGGCCGCAACTTGAAGTCAATGTGGTTGGCGCCACTCTTCTTCCGCACGATGGGCGATAGCTTCCTGAACTCACTGCGCGGCTCCAACTCTATCTTCACCACATCAGACTCAGAACTGTTGTTAACACGACCGAATAGCGGAGATAGCTTGGGCTTGGCCCCGCTGGTATTGTCGGAGTCTTCCACACTTTCAATCGTTATAGTTGTGTCAACACTATTCGGCTTCCGGATCGGTTTGACGACTATCAGACCATCGTCTAAGCTCTTCTCTCGATCAGACTTTATGGGCTCATCGTAATTTGGATTCTCGAAACCAGTTTGCGTGGCGATATCGTCGCTTATTGCCGTGAACGTCTGAGAAGCTCTGTTGGACGCTCTGTTCATCATGCGCTTGCGTCGCTCCAAGTCCGCGTGGATGTCTGTCTGGACGCGCAAGTTGATGTCTCCGTACCTCCGCACTATGTAGTTGAGCAGCCATTGGTACCCCCTGCGCAGCCCGGGGTCTATTTTAATCTTCTTAGACTTCGTTTCTGGGGGATACGCGCTGTATGACTCCACTAGAGTTGGACATCTGTATCTGGAGGGTAAGTAAACATTGGAGTGTCAGCTATTGCCATTAATGTTAAAATTGTAGGTACCTATATACAAACCTGAACCTGTAATAGACCTGAAAACCTTGCGAGTCGATTGATGATATGAATGATATTATATACTGATGGATCGTCTTTTAGTCGGCAAACGAGCAGTTGCAATCAACAGGTAACAAGGGTTTACTACCGCCCAAGGACATTAATAATATCAATGGCATTAGCAATGCGTTGCCTGTTAAGAAGAAAGCGCTAGACCTATTCGTTACTTGACTTTCTTTTGGCTCGAAGCATTATATTTGATTTTCGAAGAAGGGCGGCAGTTGGCCTGGCAAGAGAAAAAATGTTACTACAACGCTACGATTGGACGAGTGAGAGATTTGTTACTTTTATTGTTATCATACCTACCTAAGGTTCAAATTTTACCGGATTTGTGCGAGCAAGCACGGCGGTAGCGAGCAAAACTTGGCTTTATGTCTCGGATATATTTTTTTAATGCCTGCATTGTAGTGAAGTAGGTACTGTACTTCGGTCATTTTTGCAGGTGTTCAAGTAAGTATTTTTATAAAAATGTTTCATACCAACTTACCGATTGACCAACGGCTCGATATTGAGTTTCTCCACGACATCGATGTCGTCGAGGGCACCAGACTTATCCTGCTTGTTGGCCAGCACCAGGACTGGTTTACCTATTGTAAGACAAATAACGAAGGTAAGGCACTTCAGCAAAGGGATTAAATCTTCCCACCAGGCTGCTGTTTGAAAGCGGACATGCTACGACCGTTTATGTACGGAAATTGTATGCTTACGCGAGCTTTGTAGTTTTGTAAATTATATGACTTCGTGATTCAGGTATGCCGTCATGACAGCATGACATGACGTCTCCAATCCACACCAAAGCAGCATGGTGGAGTACGCCCTAGGCCTCGGTTATGAAGCCTGTGCCCTGTAGTGGGCCATTAACAGGTTGAAGCCATGTCGTCTCTCTGTCGCTTATTCTTTCTTTTTCTTGATGCCTTTGGTTTGGTGTTGCTTATGTTCATGGGCGACGATATCCACTTACCATCAGGTGGATCGTCAGCTCGTTTGCCAGCTAGTTCCATAAAAATTAAGGACGCGTTAGTGACACGGGATTTTCTTCGTCATTGGCATAGGGTGACCTGGATCATAAAACGCTGTAGCACGACAATGGAAATGCGTTATCCGCACGCGAGTAATTTTTTTTAAAGCTTACATCAATGCTTACATTTAAGAACAGTAATCAAACTATCCGAAAATTGTATAATTTTTGTGCATTGAATTCAGATTAATAAAATAAGCAAGGAATTGTTCATGACAGTTTGTAATGGGGCCATGAACTTTTTTTTACATGATGATTGGACACATCCATTGATTCCTTATTGACAAGAGTATTATAAATCATAATACCCTTGTATTTCTATTGTATTACCCTATTGTATTTCTAAATAAATTCATCCCTTCAGCTTAAACCATGCCCAGGAATATTTAAGGTAATTCTTGTACACTGATCAAATATTGCCCAGCACCATTCAAAGAAATACTTGTGATATATTCGGATATGCTAGCATAGCATTAATCCAGGATATAGTTAAAATTAAATCGGAGCACAAAAGTGTAGCATGAATTAAATCTTAATTATATTTTAATTTACCTACTTAGCGCATACAAATTGAGGTTGGCAAATGGATTGCAGTTATCACAAAATGGTGATTTGTATATATTAATTAAGTCAATATTTTTCTTTGCAATAATATATATAATATGTTCCAATCTCTGAGCTACAATCTATAGTAGTTTTGGAAGTGACAACTTCTTTGATTAATTTAAATAAATTAAGTATAAGAAATCAAAATTAAATTTATTCAATCTTTATTGAAAACTAATTGATTTTAAATGGTTGTATACAACAGTAAAAAAATATTTATTTGCAGTACCCACAGATCAATGCAGTACCTATACATATTCAGCTTAGCAGACTTCTTTAAATATTTGAAGTGTTCTTCGAGCTCATGAATATTCAGGACCTGGAATTCAGGTAAATTTGCTGCAAGCTATTAGCATCCAACTCTGAGTTGTTGATCTCAACAAATCCTCATAAATAAATATTAAAAATAGGACCTATTTAGAATTTAATTACAGAAATAATTAAAAACATTATAAATATGAATCAAAGGTACTTAAAAACCTATTCATATTTGGGATTCTGGTAGCAAAATATACATATTTATTAACAAATAATTGAAAAATAAATTGACTATGATAAATTGGAGGCTAGTCTAGAGCCCATGAGTTGAGTCATGGCAATTTAATTAATTTTCATGTACCTACCCACAAACTGATAAGCAAATTAAAATCTAGACGGCGCAACGTTACCTGATATTTTGTCATGCGATAACACTTCTTCTAGTACTGATTTGCACTCGTCCAACCGTGAAAAATCGCTTGAATCGATCACAAAAATAACTCCGTGCACCTCGCTGTAGTACTGAGACCAAATGGCGCGAAACTGCGGCCCGCCGCCCAAATCGTAAATGGTCACTGGAGTATCCTTATGTACCAAATTCACAGCCTTAAATCCTACAGTGGGCAAAACTTTATCATCCTTTTCACCAACTAAATTATTCACAGTTTTCGTCTTCCCTGCATTATCTAATCCTATCATAATCAGCACTATATGCCTGCGTATGCGACTACGTCGCAATCCCCAGCAATTCCCCATCACACTTGAGCACTTATTTCACTAAATTATTCCTAAAAAGCAATTTTACATCGCAGATTCCACGAACAACTTTGAATTTGTCGTCCGCCGCCATTCGTAAACATTCATTTTTTTGTTGACACAACGGTTACCAATGGCAATTAAAATAATGTGGCCAGTGTTTGATATTTATTTTGGCCCTGTGGTTTTGCCGTTATATTTTTATTGTTGTTAAAAAAATATCTTTGTGTTTACAGTTTATTAAAAGCATAAAACATATTTGATAAAATACTCATTTGCAAATGCACTGCAATAATATCACAACAACCATTGAAAAAAACTTTTGAAACATTTGCGTCGTGCGTGTCTCGTACAGTACAGCTACAGCTATTATGAAAACAAATCTATTATCAGTACATTGCTATTGAATCTCCTATTCAGAGGGGCAATTCGATTTATTAACTTAGCGATGGTGATTATCGACAAGGTTACAAGTGTTGGTGTGAAAAATTAAATAACGGAGCAAATAAAGGTCACAGGTGGTTAATGAACACCACTAATTGGAAACAGCGTTGATTATAACGTTGGCCAGCAGTGTTATCACCAGATGTTTTTTTTTCATCTACATTATATCAAATGGTACAACGAATAGCAATGCACTATTTATGGATTATGATATGATGTTTTATCCCTCGATGCGTTATACGCAGGCGTACTTTAACAGATTTTCTAAAAATTATGATTTGCATATTTGGTTAGAAATAAAAACAGGGAATAAAAATACATACTGGACATTTATTTTTCAAAATAAAATCCGCAATAAATACAGGTACAATTCAATCGTGAATAGTTATTTACAAAGCTAGTTTGTTAAATTATACATAGAATATAAAACGAATAACACGCCAATTAATATAACGGCCATCTTTATAAGTGTTGCCATCTATTGGTGTTCAAATTGCACATTTATCTAAACCTGACAATAATGGTGTCGCCGTTCTTGATTGAGAAGTAAGCCAGATCTTTCATTGTGTTGTCTAATATTATTTCGGCACCTTGCATTTGTTCGTCAAGTAAGTGTAGGGTGGGAGTACCAGAGTTGCCAGATTTAGAGAACAGTCTTTGAGCAAGTGTGACCAGTTTTTGTACTGCCATTGTGGAGGGGAATTTTTTCTTGAGTACTTTTCCATTTTCGTCTCTGAGGGTAATCTCTAAAAGTTGGGATGTAAGCGTCATGTTTTTTGACTGCTTTACTAGTAAGCTGTCGTCTGGAATGCCATATTCTGAAAAAATAAAAATGATGTGCATAATTATCCAAGGTCATTGTATGGCAATCTGATGATAAGCAAGAAAGAAAAATATTATAATAATGTAGGTTATTCCACATTATCTTCTCTCCTCAATAATTTGATAGGAGCATAAGTGCCAAAATGCCGTTATTATCAAATGATTTTGAACTAAAAATGAATAGCCACTACAACATACAGTAATAATATAATAATAAGGGATGGAATGAGATAATATTTACAAAATAACTCACTGTCAATAAGTTCCTGAAACCGGCAATGTTCCAAGTCGAATGCAGTCTTTTTAATTGGGTCATTCTGGGCCAGTTTCCACTCCGCCCCATAGCGCTTCAGGTAATCATACTCTGCCCCCCGGCGTAGCTCGCGAGTTATTATAGATCCATTGAATTCCTGTTGAATAGTAGCTCTGTTATTCAAAAATTTTTCGCAAGTAGTTAGTAATTGACTGCCGAAACCTAACTCAAGCTTAAGATTTGGATGGATGTAAAAATATCTGCCAATCTAGCCTGATACCAGGAACTAAATTAAATCTTTCACATAAATATTCATCCATCCATCTTATGTTATCCATCAAAATCGAAATATAGGTGCACTACTAGATGTGATCAATATAATGAGGTAGTAGATAATTTTTGCGTGAGACTCATTTTTTTTTTTCAACACCCTTGCTCATAAACTGGTTTTTATTACATGGCTTTTACACTCATAAACCATGGTATGTATTAAACACTTGTGCTTTTTTTTTGATCGCACTAGTGTTTTATTTTATATTCCATCAAATTAAGTTTGTACCTTGCTGAAAGATATTACTTATGCATTCTATTTGCTCTTAACTTAGCCGGGTTATAGTTTTATTTTTAAATTTCGGAAAAAAGTTTTGACTTAGATACGTTTCGTTCCAACATAAGACTAAAAATAACACTATTTTTGTAAAAAAAAAAGAAGTGTACCACCTTGAATATGATAAATTTTCAACAACTTATTTACTTTAATTAATAATTCAACGTGAAACTAATTCATAAATACATAAATATTAGATTTTTTTACATTTTGCGTTTTGGCTGTTTAGCGTAATTGTTCGTGCCTACGCTCCAATCTGCGCGCGCATAGCTAACACGCCGCGCGCAGAAAAAAAAAATATCAGCGCCATTTTTAACAAACTTTCCGTCTGGTCTGTGAGCATTGTTTATTTGAGTACTAATAATTTGTTTTTTTACTCGTAAGTGTGTTGAAAAACGTCGTATGACACACGTGAGGTTTGGTCATTACACTCTCGGTTTTCTTGCAGCACTCGCCTTCGGCTCGCGCTGTGCAATATCACCTCGAGTGTAATGACCAACATACTACACTTGTATCATAATGTACTATTAACGAACAACTGTTTTTTCTGCTCTAAACCATGACTAACCGTCTAATAAAAGAAATTAAATTAACTCTATATGTTAAGAATTGTAAAAAAATACCTGTAAATTTCCGATTTTAGCAATAATAAGTTGTGATCCAGTGTCATAGTCCTCGTTCTTTTGTATCGGGTTCTTGAGGAAATACAGTTTCTTCAGACTCTTCAGCTTGTCTAACTCGCTAACAGATCTCCACTGAAAATAAAAATATTAACACAATCATGAACCAGGCAACTTAAAACTTCTTTTGCTTTATATGTATATTATATAGATATATTTATGATTTTTATACATAAGATCTAATACTGATCAAAATATTATTCATGATTAGAATGTTGTGCCCGAAGCTTAAGAGTTGTTGAAGAGCCCTCTCACTTATTTAAAGTTTACAGGGCTGCTTGGGAAAAAACAAGATTTGATTGGTTGAAGAATGGGTCCCGACTGTTAATTCTACTATGGTTTAGTTATTCAGTATTATTTTTAACAACATTCTAAACTAATGGGCTTATTTTTTTCTTTTTAGTTTTTTTACGCAGTCGAGTTTTTTTTAATTATTTTATTTATTTATTTAATCATATACAATGTAGGTTTCATACTCACATCATCAATACCATTCCTATTTAAAAACAGAATCTCCAATTTCTCAAACAAATCCACTTTGGCGTTTCCCGGTTCATCATTAAACCTTATCTGCTCAATGTAGCAGTCGTTAAGACTGAGAACCTTTAAATTTTTCAGCCGTCCGAGGTTCATGACTTCATACCAGGAGTTTATAGGGTTTCCATCGAGCCTCAACACTGTCAATGTACGGAGAGTGACTTCAGGAGGGTTAATGTTCTTGATCCTGTTGTAGGCAGCAATGACTTCGTTTATCTTCGGCCAGAGGTGGGACAGAGCGATCAGGTCTTGCCACTCGTAGTCGCAGACTGAAATGTTCACCTTCTCCAGATTGGCGAAGTTGATGGACAGCTGTGAGAGCGTTTCTTCCGGCATATCAATCGCCATGCGGTTTTTGCTATAAAAGGTAAGATTAATAATTTAATTGAAATAAAATTTCGTAATATTTCTATAATAAAATCCCAAAATTAATATGTGACTTGGAATCTTTCAAAAAACGTGTAAAAACACAATTGTTAGGCAAGGGATATTATAGGGTAGACGAGCATTTAAATGACAAAGACGCATGGAAATAACCAGCTCTGCAACCAGTTCCTCTCAGAATAATAAATACTTTTGTACATCTTTTTAACCGACTTCAAAAAAAGGAGGAGGTTCTCAATTTGACTGTATTTTTTTTTATGTTTGTTACCTCAGAACTTTGGACTGGGTGAACCAATTTGGATGATTCTTTTTTTAATGGAAAGCTGGTGCTTGTCGTGTGGTCCCACAAAAATTTGATGTGCTGAGGAGTTTCTTTAGGCTTTTCTTCTCCTTCATGAAAAAGCACCTTTCCAAAAAGCCAAAAAATAACGTGCATAAGTGTATCAGTGATACCTATATGAACAAAATATTTTGACTTTGACTTTCTAGGTGCAGAAATCTTACATGACTATAAATTTTAACACCTAAGGTTACTAGGTTTTGGAATAAAAGTAGTAGTAGTATCGATAATTTCAATACTGAATGGATAGATTGTGTGTAATTATACCTTACTGGAGATCCAACCATCATATTTAAAATAGAAGTTAACAGCTGTTTATGAGGAAGACCGACAGAGGCCATATTGTGGTCGACCCGAGCCACAAAGCCATGGATATTATATTTCTAGAAGTGTCTCACCTGACATCCAACTCGTTCAACTGTGGCAGCTGAGCAGCCAGCTGGATGACCTCGCGCCAGTTGGAGAACAGGTTTCGGGACACGTCCAGGCTGCGCACGTTGGGACACAGGGAGGCCACATCGCCCGCCTTGGCTATGTTCTGGTCGTGCACGCACACTTCTAGCAGGCGGTCGAATTTTCTGAAATGACCGACTGGTTGCTTAGTCAAATTGATTTCATGATTAACACAGTTATGATGTCCAATAGCAGGAATTTTGTTATTTGAAACAAATCTGGTGTTTCTACTTTCTAACGTAAGTATCCAGCATAAGTAGTTAAATACAAATGTTGGAAGAAAAAAGTTATAATGAGAGTCATGGACCAAAGGAAAAATAATATGTAATAGCAAAGGAATACATTTGTTTACAATTGGGTTAAATACAGTCCTGGGGCCTGGGAATCGCACCCACAGTCTTGGCTGGCACTTTAGCAGGCAATATAATTAATTATTAAAGGTAATCCCAATCCCATGGTTCGCTCATCAATATGATAAAATAATTCCAACACAATGTCCTATAATGTGCACTAACACAGAAGTAGGACCCCTAAGTTTAAGCTTAGGAACAATGATTTACCTATAAAATCAATCCTCCTCTCAATTATACTCGAATTCCATGAGACAATCGTCATCAATCAGATAAATAGCGACTTTAGACTCACTGTTTTTGATGAATCTTCTCAAAGCCAACCATCTCAATGAACGGAGCTCCCATCTCCCTCTTCCACTCATTAATTACAGTTCTGCGATGGGCTGCTACTGTTTCATCCTGGAAGAGAAAAAAAGTTACATAAACATAAGTCAGCAGAGAAAAAAGTAATGCAAATCCCTCATTTCATCTTGATAGGCAAGGCAGCAGTACTCCAGGTTTTTATCATGAATGTTCAACAGATTCTACCAAATTCCGGATAGAAGATCATCACTTAAAACTTGAGTTATAAATTGTACAAAAAGTGATTAAAGAAAATATTATTTAATATTTAGTTGTATACTAAAAAACTAACAAAATCTAGAATGCTGCCACATGCTAGAATCATCTATTCTAGAGTATGATCATTACAAATGACTCATTGCCAGTTTCTAAAAGGCTGATCAACTAAAAGTTAATCTAAATTATCAAAACTATGTACTATCAAAAGTCAGGATACAAATTAAATAATGTAATTTTAATTTATTTGAGTTATACTTTAAATTTAATCAACATTTAAATACAATTCCAACTCAATTTTTTAACTAAATTAAAAAATGAGTTACTTGATTATGATCAGCTTTTCAGGAATCGGTGGTAAGACTGTGGGAATATGACCTTTGATGGGTGCAACCATTGGTTGCATCTCACTCTTGCACTGTTTTGACTCTTTCCACCTCTTAGGACTGTCATTAGTACAGTATTATCCTGTTACAGGTTTTGGGATTTCTTAAATGCAGGGTCATAAAGTAATACACAATAGTAACATGATCTAATAAAAAATGCATTTAAATTTTAAAGCAATGTTCAACTTGTAAACATGTTACGCCCACTAACACAAAGGTGAAGGTCTTCCTGCCGTGTGATATCTTAGAGTCGGCTTGTGGGTGTGTGAGTCATGAATGAGTCCAGTTTGTTAGCCAATAACAAGATATGAATGAAGTAAATACAATGGTACCTACTATTTATAATTTCTTTAAGTACAGAATTTGCAATATGCCCTGTCCGTCTTTCCACTATGCTAGTGAGACCCTTATAGCAAGAAAGCTGTATTTTTACATGGGTAGACATATTTATTACTTCTACAAAGTGGCAGGTTAAAACTTAAAAACTTTTTTCAGGTTTATCTCCACTACACCTAAAATGGGGATGATTTTTTTATCTCATGTATCCCATAGTGGTGTATTGTTGAAAAGTGAAGTACTTAATAAATAATATTTCATTCATATAAATAGTATTTAATAACTATTACCACTATTAAAGTTGGTGAATAATGTATGATTTATGGCCTGGGAAGACATTTATGTAACAGATACATATTTGTTCATATGTTAAGAGGTTTAATAATATTAAACATCTTATAACGGTATTATTCCACTCTATGCCTTTGCTTTTCCCAGGAAGCAGGAGACGCCAAGCATTTTTCCTCCCTTACGAGAACCATCTGTATACCAGATGAGGTTGCTTCTACCCAAGGACTTAGGTACCACTGTAGTACAGCTAATAACCCACTTTGTATTTAAGTATTGTAAAATGTAACTTATTATCTGACAATGGACTGACCACATAGTTCACTGGACTGACAACCATTGAGGAAGAAATGTCTTCAAATGGCATTTACATCTCAATGAAAGGAGTATAATTATGAGGCACTCTTACTAGGTCGAATGATAACCTGAAGACAGCTGGCGTCCGTTGGAGTCAGGAGGCTCAGAACCGGTCAGAAAGGTGCATGTTAGGGGAGACCTATGTTCAGAAGTGGACCTCCAAAGGCTGATGGGTGGATGGATGGATTGAAGTTACAGTAATGGAACACCAGTAGAAGTAAATGGGGGTTGGATTTAGAATCCGGTAGCAGAAGTTCGTACATGACAATAGTTGAAACTTATAGAGGTTTATTTGCTGATTACAACGGTACCACTCGCAACTCTCGGCGACGCACCGTTTTCGAGAAAATTGAGAAAAACTTTCATAAACTTAGTACCAAAATACGTCACTTATGTCGATTTAGACCGCCAGAAATGTCTTTTTGACAATTCAGAATTGTCAAATACGTCAATTATCCTATGCATTAACTGTCAAATTGGTGTCAAATGTCATCAGCTGTCCATTTGTAGCTATACCCTGTCCACAAATCTTAGAGACTAAAATGACAACCGCTAATGTCAAAGTTCGAAATAATGTTACCAGCTAAATTTGTGCAATCTACTTTTCCGGTTTTTTGAATCGTAAACCATGTCATAAGAATAGTGAGAAGTTTGAACTAAATAAAAAAACATTCAGTTAGTAACAATATTATCATTGATAAGATAATAAAACTTATTTTCACTTTGGACTTATTGCCTGGGGCATATAGTCCATGAGATATTTCAGATATCTCAATTTTTATATATTAAAATAGTTTTTAATAGAAGTTGGTAGTGATTCAGATGATACATTTTACAGTGATAGCACTAGGTCTGATTCTGAATAAAGTTATGTTATAAATATTCTTGATGTGTTTAAGTTATCACTAAATCCTTCATCGTTTAAATTAAATTAATTCAATCCCACTGATATTGACGCAATTTTGAAGCAAATGGCCGCTGGTACGGAAGTAGTGTATCAATAACACTTAGCCATTCTCGAAATGATATGCAAAATATACGCATTCGTTTGTACTAAATCTTATTTTGGTTTAGTCGGATATCTTGAAATAAATTCCTAAAAGGTTTACTACAAACGAATGCGTATATTTTGCATATTATTTCGAGAATGGCTAAGTGTTATTGATACACTACTTCCGTACCAGCGGCCATTTGCTTCAAAATTGCATCAATATTAGTGGGATTTAATTAATTTAATTTAAACGATGAAGGGTTTAGTAATAACTTAAACACATCAAGAATATTTATAACATAACTTTATTCAGAATCAGACCTAGTGCTATCACTGTAAAATGTATCATCTGAATCACTACCAACTCCTATTAAAAACTATTTTAATATATAAAAATTGAGATATCCGAAATATCTCATCGACTATATGCCTCAGGCAATAAGTTTTAAGTGAAAATAAGTTTTATCATCTTATCAATGGTAATATTGTTACTAACTGAATGTTTTTTTTTATTAGTTCAAACTTCTCACTATTCTTATGACATGGTTTACGATTCAAAAAACCGGGAAAGTAGATTGCACAAATTTAGCTGGTAACATTATTTCGAAGTTTGACATTAGCGGTTGTCATTTTAGTCTCTAAGATTTGTGGACAGGGTATAACTATAACTGTAGCTAACTTTGTAGCTAGCTCAAAGGATTGAATCACAATGGCGTGTCGTCAAAAGATTCTTTAATAAAGACAATTTCAATAATAGGGAAAATATTACTGATTTAATATATGAATATTTATGGAGACGAAATAATGAGCATCGGAAAAAGGATCCATTTGAAGAATTAAAGTTGTAAAATTTTTTTATAATAGAAGATGAAAATAAATATTGTTGTTTTTATTACGATAGAACTCCCATGGAAAAAGAGGAAAGGCTGCACTCACGGGGGGCAAAGCCCCCCGTGACAGGGGGAGCGGGGGGCGGAGCCCCCCGCCATGGGGGGAAGGGGGGGCGGAGCCCCCCTACAGGGGGGGCTCGGGGGGCGGAGCCCCCCGCTATGAAAAAAGCTATAGGACCAAAACGAAATGGGTAGGTTAGGTTAGGTTCGTATAATTTTTTTTACGCGGAAATAGGGACCCCGCGAAGCGGGGTCCCGTCGACATTTATGACAGAGTGTATTTTGTTGCATAATTTAATTATTTAAAAATCGTTTGTACGACAAGAATAGACACCATGAAGCTGTATGAGGATATTTTAGACTTTTGAGGTTAGGTTAGTTTTTTTCAATTTTCTCGAAAACGGTGCGTCGCCGAGAGTTGAGAGTGGTACCATTGTAATCAGCAATAAGCCCCCCTCCCCCTCCTCCCCCTCCCCTTCCCCATCTCCTGCTACCGGATTCTAAATTTTTACCGTAAATGGGTGGCTGTTAACACTTTCGCAATGGCGAAACACACCTGTTGTGAGTAAAGTACTTGCACAAACTGTAGCTCGCACAAAATGTGGTGATTAAAAATCTGTAAAAGCGTAACTTCTTTAATTTAGTATGACCGTTGCGAAAGTGTTAATGGCAAACAATGTGATATCATGTACAGCATTGTTACAGTTGCCTTCTAAACTTTGATTAATTGTTATTTCATCATTCTAAGTTTTGACAAGTTGTGTGGCATGATGGTTACCATGTAGGGTCAACATACCCCTGGGACATGGGTTCAATTTCCAGCATGGCAGAAATTTTAATGATCAATTTGAATTTATTTTCTCAGTATGGGTGTGTTTGTGTGTTGTGTATACACTGCATAATACATGATATTATAGTGTAGTGCTATAAGTATGTATGGAGCATACACAGGACTGCATAATTACAAGAATGCAATTAGGCAGTTTGTTTATGTTATAGCCAAAACTTAAAGTTTTATGTCGACTACATTAAACTGTAATGTTTATGTATATTATTATCACCAATATATCATTAGTCATACATAACATACTATCTACAATGAAATTAAACATTAGAATTACAATGAAAACAACATTTAAATACTTAATCATTTTTGTACCTCTCTGTCACCGTAATACTTCTGGATAGCGTCAGCGCAAGTCCTCAACGGAGCTATTTTGTTTGGCCGAATGAAGGAGCCCGCTCCTGGTTTTGTCGTTTTAAAATACTGCACATCATCCACACTCCCATCGTGTTTACCGCGTCCAGCATTATCCCACTCAACGCCGTACCAGATACCTTTGTATCCCTGGACCTCGCCTATATACTTCACTGTACCGAAATCGTCATTGCATTTTATTCGACTACCAATAAACACTTGAATCTCACCATCCTCGACGCCATTATGGCTGTCCATGGCACCGTTACAAAATTTCGGTATCAAATTAACAGGCATTGCGCCCACCATTATTTTTGTCTTTTCGAAAAAGGAACTGTTTATCAAAAGAAAAACAGACTGATTTCTTTTCAGAATGCCCACGTCTGTCAAACTGACTGATACGAAATGACAATTATGTGGGTCAATCAATTTCAATTTGGTCAAACTGTCTAGTGTGTTGCTATCATCTCATTGAAGACAGATTGAAGCATTTGGTATTCATTCATTCCATTTGTAATAAAATTTTGTAATTAATAGATTCCATTTGTAATTAATAGATGCAACAGAAATACATTGAATAAAAAAGTAACAAAAGCATCCAGCAGCAAAGTGTACACAGTAAATATAATATTTTATTGGGTTATTGTTAGTGCATCAACATTTTTATTGCACTAATTTACTGCTTTTTGAAACGACATTTGGTATTCATTCATTTATTCCATTTGTAATTAATTATTAGTAAAATCATGATTTTACTAATAATTACTAACAATTATTAGTAAAATCATGATTTTACTAATAATTAATAACCCAATAAAATATTATATTTACTGTGTACACTTTGCTGCTGGATGCTTTTGTTACTTTTTTATTCAATGTATTTCTGTTGCATCTAATAAATGTATAATCTAGTTATGACCAGATGAAATCAAGATTTTTAAGTTTCTTCTTCTTTGTAACTCTCTGTTTGTTATAAAAATAGCTTGCCAGAAGTAAAAATTAATAATCATTCAGTGTTTTGTGAATGAGTCATTCTTGTATCTAATACAAAAGGAACTTAATAGATGGCGCTATAAGTATAATTTGGAAATAAAACAATAGGGTATAACCTCCGGTTTCGGAACGGGATTGGTCGTTGACAGGCAGCAGAGACACAGTATTATACGGCCAAGTACAGGAGACACGAGCTAGTACTAAATAAGGACGAAAATTGTTAATTTATAAATTTATATTTCCTGACATTACTACATTGAATTTATAGTGAGTGTGTAATGTAGCGCTCAATGGGATAAAGTTTTAAGTTTCGGTTCTAGGTACACATTTGAATGAGTCGAAAGATTTTCTCGTATAAATTATACAAACTTTTACGTATACAGAATACGGGGACAGTGACTGCCTGCCGGTTTAGCGATTTTTTTTAATTCACTCGTTTCGTTGCGGTGCTAGCGTCCTCTCGCTCTGTGCTTTCCGAAATAGGGGAGAGATTCGGACGAAAAACTAAAAGTGCTTTTTGACAAAAATGGCTACCTTAAATGTGCCAGACGTGTACGCTAGTCGGTAGAGAAATATGTTTAAATGTGTCTGTGAAATAATGCAGTTTATAAGTGAACAATTGTTGCGTGGAGTGCAATAGTGCATTAAGGATTGATCACGACAAAAGATACAATCGTCAAAATGAGGTACGTATCTGGGTTCATCAAACTGGCAGAGCTTTCGTAAGCAAAACAAATAAATAACATTCTAGCATTTGCACGCGTTGTTCTATATATTATCTGATAATATTTACTGTATAAATCGGATGCTGTGTTGTGTTCTCAACACGGGTTTTTGACCGAGTTTTAAACGTAAACAGTATGGATCGACGTCGTCAGGGCCGATCGATTTGTTGATTACGAATGTAATTACTGTGTTTTATGAATGACATTGCATAAAAACTTGCTGTAAACACGCGTGTTAGAGTTTCGTTTAGCTGGAAAAGATGAGATGGGTTCAGTTTGCGTATGTTATCGATTTTCTTCGAGCAATAGATGGGGACCCCACACGTAGATTTCGTGATGTATTTTAGTCCAACCCTATGTCACTCGAAAAGCTGTTTGAGATCGACCTTGGGTCTTAATTTTGTATCGTAATATTAGCCAACATATTAACGTGGGGATGTGTAATTTTCTACGAATTGGGGTGACGGCATCCCCTTCGAGGGACACCAAATTGCATGTGACTAATAGTCAATACCGCGCCCTCCAGAGTCAAATAAGGAACAATACATATTATTTTTAACAAGAATGTCGGAATCCAGCCAAGTATTATCAAATACTTATCATACTAGTAATTTCCTTTTATCATGAATCACTTCTGATAATGATAACTGCATGTACATCATTCATTTACTGTTTAAATTTATAATGTAGTTTTAAATAGCTATGTACCTACTTACTTATAATTAAAATATTTAATTTTATATTGTTATCAAATAAGCTGGGACATTGCAGTAAGGAGTTGTATATTATTTACATACACTTGAAATATCTACCTAAATAAACCTAACATCTGCCTAAAATATTTAGAGTATTCTATCTATCTATTGATAAGAAAATTAAAGGTAATTTGGATTAGGTACTCAAATTAAATATATTAATGTACAATTTTGTCCATATAGAAACTTTAAATATTTATTATTATAATAAGTAGATCAAAGCCAAACCACATACCTACTTTTAATGATTAAACATTTTCAGAACTAAGTAATAGCTTTATAGTAGTTTTTTCCATTAATTTTAATTAAATCCTTGACTGGTAACTTAATTAGCTTTTCATTGAAGTTGATGACTCATGCATGTGTTTGTAATACATGTGGTTGAAGTGGACATGCAAGTTTCATGGTTTGACAACAGTCAAACAACTTATAGCTAAGCAAGAGTTTGCAGGTTTGATTCTCAGTAGGGGTAGAGTAGTGAGAGATAAATGTCCATTCTCTGACTTTGACAGATATTTATTTTGATATAGAACATATTGTGTTCATAGTACAGAGAGATGTATAGCAATAATTTTAGGTACCTAAACAAAAACAAATGACTTCAACAAAACAGCATTTCATAAGGCCATCACCATACATGTACCTTTTTATATTTAAGGAGTTCCACATCAGTTGATGAATGAAATAAAAAACCCCCTTATATAAAGTCAGTTAATAATAGTAAAATGGAATTATGATGCGACACATCTTCACACATCTTTGGCAATATGTATACAAAAAAATTACATACTTCACAGATATAAGCAGGTATTTATTTATTTAGATTTTAATGCACCTTAAAAACATGGAATACAGAAGGCGGACTTAATGCTAAAAGCATTCTTTGCCAGTCAATCTTAGGGCAGCAGAACAAAGAATGGCAAATTAACAGACATAAATAGAAGCAGCAAAACTTATGTAGTTTTTGTGACAATGCAAGTCCATATAAATTGGTAGTTGAATGCCATATCCATACATAAACTGGGTGATAATAAGTTTTTGTGGACAAGACAAGTCTCGTTCACACCGAACCAGTTCGGAACGTCTTTTCAACTAGTTCTCAAGGTTGATTCATTATTTCATTCATATAATTAAGCATCCATCATTCCATATATTGAATTTTAAGATAGTCTTTGTTGTCCAACTTGTTTTGCACACTCTGTCTACAACAAAAAAGAAGTCTTGCTACAGTTTTAAGATCTGAAGTATCTGATATGTCAGATAATTTCACAATGTTCATGCAAATTGCTAATTGTCCTACTTAGTGGGTAATTTGAGTAGAAGTTTCTGAAAGACCCGTAACTAAAACAATTTTAGTACTAAATCTACTTTAGGAATATAATTGTGTCAGGCTACTTCATCGATATAGACTCATATCTATCCAGAGAAGTCCGACTTGAGATAGTATCATCAGCTCTGATCCACGATACATATGTACTGATGAGTGTTAAATAAATTAGTCTGTGCAACTGTAACCTCCTGACAAGTTAGTGGTCAATAATGTTCTAACTTCTTGACAGTTGCTAAGCAACTAACTGGAGGATAAGGGATACATAGAATACTGAGAATGGCTGATAATTATGCAGATGACACAGATCAAGTTTTTTTCTTAGTTGACATTTTGCCAGTGTGTCATGCATGACCTTAGCAGAATAGAATTGGTGATTAATTAATTTAAGGTTTAATAATCTAATATGTGATGTCTCCGGATGGTTGTAAAGGGCGCTTTATACAGGCCAGTCGTATGGTGTTAGGCTTAGGGCGCATGTATGCGCCCCCCGCGAAAATTGACGCTCTTTTGTCGTCGCACTTTATTGCATTTCAAATATGTTGCCACTAATAAAAGCTCGCCCATGTCGATGCGCCATTCTTCGCTTCCTTTGCCGTCCTTTTGTTGACACACTTCACTAAATTTCAAACGTGGCGCCCTTAGGGCCTTATCGCACTGACGGTTTCCGAGCGGATTCAAAGCGGAACGGGTGCGCAGCGAATACGCCGCGCGTCCGCAGCGAAAACAGAAGCGCGCGGTCCGAGTTGTCAACGACCCACGAGTCACTCACAGGTTAGAACACTTGAGTTTCAGAAGAGACATCGGTTCTCTCTGCGTGTTCTACCGACTTTGCAACGGTGAGTGCTCCGAGGAATTGTTCGACTTGATGCCTACGTCTCTTTTTCATCATCGCACCACTCGCCGAGGATTGAAGTTCCATCCACACCGATTGGACTCGTGGAGTACTTCTACAGTCCGTTTTTCACGAACTTTTTTGCCACGCACGTGCAAACTGTGGAATGGGCTTACTTCCGAGGTATTCCCGGAGCGCTATGACATGGGCTTCTTCAAAATAGGTGTGAAAAGAGTTCTCCTTCAGGGCTGGCCTTGCATTGGCGATTCCTCTGGTATTGCTCATGTCCATAGGCGACGGTAACCACTTACCATCAGGTGGCCCGTATGCTTTTTCGTCTGCCCTTCAGGCTATAAAAAAAGGAAAACGTTTTGGGTTACTGTTAAATGTCGATTTAACAGTGGATATTATCTTTCATCATTTTAATAACTTATGCTATGCTGTATAAATTATTCAGAGATTTTTTAAAGCGTCGACTAATTTCGTCGTACGTGAACCCTACGTGTGCGAAGTTAGATTTACTTCCGCTTCCGTTTTCGTAACGGTAGAGGTAACAATGCTTGATAGTGAAGAGCCCGCATCCATAATTAGTAACAATACTAACAATGGCGACAATTTATGCTTAACTTTTTTGTCAAAACAATAATATGACAGCCAAGCTTTATGGTCTACGCGTACTGCTTAAAATTCAAGATATCCTATCTACTTGATTATTTAAAACTAGGAAATCGCCCTCGCCTCGCTTCGGGAAAAATAGTAAAAAATATATATATAATATACTTAGCCTATGTCACCCGGGGATAGTGTAGCTTCCCAACAGTGAAAGAATTTTTCAAATCGGTAGTTTCGGAGCCTATTCAATGCAAAAAACAATCAAATCTTTCCTCTTTAAAATATTAGTATATGTAGAATAGATATTTAAAAGATGTACCTACCTTACCTACTTATTCTAGGTACGATAAGGCCATGATCTAAAAATCTGTAGACATTATAGGTACTTACTACAAATAAGCTGACAAAACAGTTTATATCCATTTCCTCTGTGAGTTAACCAATTGAATTTGTTTGTTTGGTAGCCATTGAAGAGCAAGTCTTACGTATATAATATAGGTAATAATATAGGTCCATAATATAGGCCCTGTAGATTAAGTAGATATTGGGATTATAGAAACAGCAATATTTAATTGTTTATTAAATATACCTAATATATTTAACAACATAATATTTACACTATAAAAAATAAAAATAAGTACTTAAAAGCAAAAGTAAAATTAATTAAAATAAATGTATATAACTAGGCCCCTGCGGTGCAGTACCTAAGATGCTGGCAGCATTCCCTCGCTGTATGGCGATACTAACACGCTGAGCAAGAAAACTGCCAGCTCTAGGGTCACTCGTCTTGTCTTTTAATTTTTTACTTATTTTATTATTATATACAGCTATCCAAACAAACACGACATTTAACCTTTTTAATATTTCATAACGAATGGCTAGCAGGACCGGTGTCGACACCGACAAATTAATTTACATGTATAATACCTACCAACGAACATGCAATTAGCGTGTATTATTAACGTTTTGCGGGATCTCCTGGGACTTGTAATTATTTTGTTACATAACGTAGTAGTACCTAGACTTCGTATAATTTGTATAAAACTAGTTTTATACAAATGTATAAAACTAATTGATGGATGACTACACAGTGTACACTGTACGTAATACGTAAAGGTCAATTTCGTACGCATGTAGGTAGATTGTAGATGCGGGGTCTCTGTTTATTGCATAATGCTTACGATGCAAAAATCAATGGCAGTCGTTCCAAAGGGCTTGTGAAAACTTACTCATTGGATTTGGAAACATGACATCTTCGTTTCCCAAGAGTTTGTGGAGTGAAATTCTTGTAATCCCTAATCAGTAATATGACTAATAGGTAGGTTAGTTTTTTAATATAGGTTATATGATATATCTGTAGATTAAGAATAAATAAATTATTATAGGTTATGTTCTAATACCTACCACATACAATTTTACAGGACTATTAGGTAGGTCCTGGAAATCCTGGAAATCGGTCGATAATATCTGTTATAGCTTCTTACCTCAATTACAGGATTCGATATTCTTCTTAACCATTCATAATATTCTTAAAAAAAACCACTTGATTTGGTCAGGTTTCAATTCAGATCCTACTCCTAGGGACTGCCATGACATATAATACGACAATAAGAACGTTGGATGGAAGAAAAGCTGTCGCAATCCCCCACTCCTTTATCTGTTAAAAAGAGCACCTGCCGAGTTGTAACGGGAAACAAATGATTTAAAATGTGCAAAGGATAGAAAAAGTAATTAACTCATCATCAAACGTTTAATTAATAAATCACTTCCCTTCATTATTGGTTTCCTGTCATCGACTTTAGTTAATTAACTTTAGAGAAGTGACAGTGCAGTAATTCGAGGGCGAGTTAAACTTCTCAGTCTTCCACTCTGACACCTAAGTTAGAATCTTGCCCTTTATCAACATATACCCATAATAAAAAAAAAAACAACTTTTTTTATTATGAGTTGATGTTTCAACATCCAACTTGGAAGTGACGATTAAGTCAAGTGACCTAAGACATCGCCATTATTATTGAATGAGAACACCGACGCGGGAAAACTTCCATTTTTTTCGGTGCTCTAATTGTGTGCGAGTTATTGAATCAATAAATGACAGAATGTTTCATATCATATTTGAAATGTGCATTAGCCTATAACACACACACACACAGGGAACACAGCCCATAAGCGTCCAACAAAAACCTGGCAACTTATTCGTCAGGGCGACAAAGTATATCCCCTGACTTCGATTAAACAGAGTTCGTTGAGTTTAGTGGGCATTTTGCAAGTTCCATGTAACTACAACACGTCATACCTGATCGACAAAGTGGCCAGTGTCATATTGGTGACTCCTTTGGTGTTGTTCGTTTCCATAGACAAAGGTAATAGGCGAATCACTTACTATGAGGTCCATCCCGAAAAGCCATCCTGCTTTTTCGTCAGCCCTTCAGGTCGGCAAAAATATTGGCGTGTTAATTGGAGAGATACATAGAGAAGGAAATATTCAGCATGATAAGACATAAACAAACTTTCGTCCAACCAGTGTGTGACGAATCCTCCTGTGAAACCTACGAAACTGCAAAACTTACAGATCTCAGATATCCGAGAATGGTGTGAGCGCTCGCGCTCCCACGATAAACGGCACTTCCTACCTCACCTCGGAGGAAAGTCCTCGTTACTTTAAGTATAGTTAAGTTCTAAGTAAGAAATTTTGTGGAAGTTAAATAAATTTTATATTCATTTTCTATCAAATAAAACTTTTATTGAAGAGTATCCCCGACAGGCCACCCAACATCCGTAAGTGGCGCAGTCGAAAGTGTTCCGGTGTAAAGTCAAATCAGTGCGCGTTTTGGACTAAAACCGAAAGTGTAACCCTGATCGTGATCGTGATCGTGAATACGCCGCGTACGACATATCCCGGAAGAAAAGAACCTACGGGAGACCTGTCGTGGAAGAAGCTGAAGCAGAGTTCGACCCATCCAATCATCGATGAAACGAAGCTCGCCAGCTATGTTACTTATGTGAGTACATTAAATCCTATTATTGATTGCTATATTTTATATGCAAGGTGTGTACTATAATCTTTCAAAATTTTTCACCCACGTAGCTCTAGGGATTCTAGCCCTGATAGGCGAAGTCAGCTCCGCATCGCGCAGACTGACATCATTCGCAAATTAGGAAATTGTTCAAAGGAAAGCGAAATTATGAATGAGAATAGTAATCTTGGGTCTGATTCAACTCAGATGAATTTAATTAATAATATATATAATTCTCTTAGGTTATTACCGGAGTTTGATGGTAACTCTAATGTTTTAACTAGATTTTTAAAAATGTGTGATCAGTTAGTGATAACTTACATGAAGCCGACGCCAGGGTATGAACTATCAAATTTGTCTTTAATAAATGGGATTTTGAACAAAATCACTGGTACTGCCGCAAGAACTCTAGCAACTAACGGCACTCCCGGTGACTGGAAAGGTATACGTTCTACATTAATTAACAGCTTTTCAGATCACAGAGACGAATCTTCCTTATATACTGATTTAACTCTCTTAGTTCAGGGCTCTGAAACAATTCATATTTTTTATGAAAAAATTCAAAATTTATTATGTACCCTAGTGACATATGTGGAATTACATGAAGACATAGCAACTACTGTAGACGCTAAAAGAATACTTTACAAAAATTTAGCATTGCAAACCTTTTTGAAAGGCCTAAATGAACCACTCGGGTCTAGAATTCGCTGCATGAGACCCTCCTGTCTCGAAGATGCTCTAGAATATGCTCAAACCGAACAAAATATAATATATTCGCAAACTAAAAATAGATTTTCTTTGGCAAAAAATAATTTATTTTTATCAGAACAAATGGGTCACCCATTCCAGCCACAAAGACAATTTAATTCGTATAGGGGACCTAATATTCACCCATCAGTCCAAACATACCGAAACCCTCAAAGTCACCCGTCGGGATCTTACTATCCGTCATATACACAACCTCAAATACCTCCGTATAGGCCACTATACACGAAACCTTCTCGAACACAACAGATGTTCAGAGCTCGTCCGGATAATGTATCGACTGGATTTCGAATTTCACCTCGCGAAGGACACCATTCTAGATATGTGCCCATGAGTGGTATAAGTCACCCCGTTGCACGTACATTGCCACCTACTAAATTCGGTCGACAATACAATAATTTTTCAAGAGATAAGGAATTAAATGTCAATGAATATTACAGCGACGAATATTATGATATTAACCCACATAGCTCGGAAGATAACCACGTTGAATGTCCGAAATATTTGGTGACGGAGCCTGACCTTGAATTTCAAGAAGAGGACCCCACTATCGTTAAATCGGATTTTTACCTAGGCCAAGGAAAATCTTACCCCGGATAGAATTAAATTTAAATAGTAAGCGCCATCTCCCATATATTAAAATAAGCAATCCACCTCTAAATTTTTTAATAGATACGGGAGCAAATGAATCCTTTATAAGCCCAAATGCCTATAAAAAATTCTTTTCAAATATTCAACTTCAATATGATCCCTTTTTAGTTACAAATACCCACGTCACTACCAAAAATTACTATTCCTTAACTATCCCGTGTTTCAACGAGCTTAAAGACCCGAATCCGTTAAAATTATATGTGTATAAATTTCACGAGTTCTTTGACGGACTAATAGGATATGAACAACTGAAAAAATGGAACGCAAAAATTGACCTTAATACGCATGTATTAGAGACTAAATTCTGTACGATACCTATAATTTTATATCAATCTGAACGCCCTAAGTCGCATGAAGTCATTATTCCAGCGCAAACTACACAGCAGATTAGAGTTCCAACAAATGTTGCACAAGGCGATATCTATATTGAAGAGCAATGCATTTCCGGTTGCTTTATTACGGAATGCGTATCATCTGCTCAGAATAATCATACTTTTGTACAGATTTCAAACCCTACAGATAATGACATAGTAATTCCCACACATAAACCTATATACGCATATACATTTAACGCACAAGCCACACCTGTTACTTTGAAACATGACACCTATAATGCCGATGCTCGTACGAAAGCTGTCTTATCGCAATTGCGCATAGATCATTTAAATAAAGAGGAGACAGCCAACCTTTTAAACCTGTGCAAAGAATATGCCGATGTTTTTTACCTTGAAAATGAACCGTTAACTTTTACAAACGAAATTAAGCACCACATAAGAACAGTAGATGATGTACCAGTTTATAGCAAAACCTATAGATACCCTTATGTACATAGAGCCGAAGTGCAAAATCAAATCAAATCCATGCTGGAACAGGGCATAATTCAACCGTCTTCATCGCCGTGGAACGCTCCGGTATGGATAGTACCTAAAAAAAGCGACGCTTCCGGCAAAGAAAAGTGGCGATTAGTCGTGGATTTCCGTCAGCTAAATGCAAAAACTGTAGATGACAAGTATCCTATTCCTAATATAAACGATATTTTGGATAAATTGGGAAAATGTATGTACTTTACAACTTTAGATTTAAAATCAGGATTTTACCAAATTCAAGTACATTCCGAAGACATTCCAAAAACGGCATTTACCGTTGAACAGGGTCACTTTGAATATAGACGTATGCCCATGGGGTTAAAAAATTCCCCTGCGACTTTTATGAGGGTTATGGATCATGTACTCCGCGGATTGCCTAATTGTGTCACTTATTTGGATGATATCTTAGTGTTTTCAACTTCTTTACAAGAACATATCGTTAATCTTCGCGCAGTACTCACACGGCTCCGAAATTCAAATTTAAAAATTCAATTGGACAAGTCAGAATTTTTTAAACATGAAACCCCATATCTAGGCCATATTATAACCCCTGAAGGTGTCAAACCCAATCCAGACAAAATTTCAGCCATTCTTAATTACCCTGTGCCCAAGACTCCTAAAGATATTAAAGCGTTTTTAGGTCTTCTCGGCTATTACAGACGTTTTATACCCGATTTTGCCCATATCACAAAACCTTTCACGGCCTGTCTAAAAAAAGGCGCGAAAATTAACCTTAATCCGGAATATTTAAATTGTTTTGAACATTGCAAAACCCTTTTAACAAATGATCCCATATTAATATATCCCGATTTCAACAAGGAATTTATTTTAACTACCGATGCATCGAATGTGGCCTTGGGAGCGGTTCTATCACAGGGCTCAATCGGCACTGATAAGCCTATTGCCTATGCTTCGAGAACTTTGAATGATAGTGAGTTAAATTACTCAACTATCGAAAAGGAACTCCTCGCAATAGTTTGGGCCACAAAATATTTCAGACCATACCTATTTGGACAGAAATTTAAAATTATAACCGACCACAAACCTCTGATTTGGCTCATGAACCTAAAAGAACCCGGTTCCCGTCTCACAAGATGGAAATTGAAATTAGCAGAGTATAATTTTACTATTATCCATAAAAAAGGCAAATGCAATACGAATGCAGATGCCCTGTCCCGGGTACAACTTAATCTCAATGATACCATGTCATTATTTGTTAATCACTCAGAAATTGCCGATTCAGATAGCTCCGCGACACTATCAGCCCATGGTAGCCCAATTCGTTCATCTTCATCCACTCTCACTGCTCATTCAGATAGCTCCGCGACACTATCAGCCCATGGTAGCCCAATTCGTTCATCATCATCCACTCTCACTGCTCATTCAGAGTCAGTAGCACAAAATGTGGACAATAGAACACATGCAGAAACCATTCACACTAGCCAGGAGAACCCTATCCTTGAAATTCCCTTGTCTGACGAACCCTTAAATAAATTTAAAAGACAGCTCGTGATTAATATAAAAAACAGAAACCCGAGAACTAGGCCTACAATAACGGAACCTTTTCCATCTTTTCGTAAAGTCACTGCTGATATCAACGAAGATAAACTAGATGAAAATCTTTTAAACATAATACGGGACTATGTCGATCCAAACATTCGAACTGCAATTTTAGTAAACCCTATAGATAAGATGTTAAGTATAATTCCTATTTTACAACGAACCCTCTTAAATGCCTCTGTTAACTTAGTTCTAGTAAAAACCGAAATTTTAAATATTAACGTACAGTCTGATCAGTTAGAAATAATAAAAAAATATCATGAGGGAAAAACCAATCACCGTGGTATCAATGAAACTTACTTATCTCTTTCGCAGCGATATTTTTGGCCAAAAATAAAAGCAGACATATCAAAATTTATAAATGAATGTTCCATATGCCGTTGTGCAAAATACGATCGTAATCCTATACGGCAGCAATTCAGAATCGTACCACCGCCCACTAAACCGTTTGAAGTTGCACACGCGGACGTTTTAACTATCGAACAAGATAAGTACCTAACTATAATAGATTCATTTTCCAAGTATGGCCAAGCCTATTTTATATCCGATTGTACCGCCCCTAACATCGTTAAAGCGCTATTGAACTACAGCACTCATCACGGTTTTCCTTTGAATCTAACAACGGATCAAGGAACCGAATTTAATAATCGAGTTCTTACTGAATTCTTCCGTATGCATAAAATACAGCACCATATGATAAGCGCACATGCACCAAATGAGAATGGTCTTATAGAACGTTTCCATGGTACAATCCTAGAGCATTTGCGATTATTAAAGCTGCAACATAAAAATGACCCTGCGCGTATCTTAATTCCATATGCTTTGATTGCATATAATAGTTCCGTTCATAGTCTCACTAAATGTAGACCGTTTGATGTAATATCGGGCCATTTTGACCCTCGCGAGCCTATTGAATTAAATATGTCGGACCGATACGTTCAAAATTATATGCAAGAACATCGTGGTAGAATGGAAACAATCTATAAAATTATACATAACACTTCATCAGCTGATCGCGAAGCCATTATGACTCGGCGTAACGCGAGTAGGGAACCCGTGTTAGACTGTCAGACAAACCAAGAAATATATATCAGAAACCCAGCAGCCGATAGACAAAAATTAGCACCTCGCTTTACCTCGGACAAAGTTATCAGTAATTTACCTATGCATATATATACGTCAAGAAACCGCGGGCAAGTAGCCAAATCACGTTTAAAAAGACCACCTAAAAATTGAAAGTCTTCATGTAATCGTTACAAACATCCATACTTACATCCAGAATTAAGAGAGGTTTAACTAATCAATCCTTTAGGCACAATTATTAAAAGTATTTCTGGAAATTTTGAAAACGAAGACGCTCTGTAATTTGAACAAGCTCTTAAAATTTTGTCAGAAAATGATAAGCGGTTGTCACAATCTTTTAACAATCACATATGCTTGTACAAAGAAATGACTGTTAAACAAAATCAGATACTCAGTAATCTCTCTAGTAATCAAAAAAAAAAAAGTTAGAAAATGCCCTTTCGTATGTCATGAACATGACAATTAACGATAATGGACGAATGTTTCATTACGCTTACCTAGTTCAACTTTTCGCTGTTTTAAACGAAAATGTACAAGAACTCATGAGCGAAATTAATAAAATAGAAAATTTACTTGCTTTCAGTAGGAATAGGTCCATTCACCATTCAGTGTTTTCAGTAAAATATCTTAAAATATCTTAGACCACCTAAAAAGTATGTATAGTTCCGACGAAATTATAGATATAGATGTTTTGAGGTTCCCAATTTCATTTCGTACTATCAGTTAAACAAATTGTCCCATACCTAATAATAATAGCTTAGTCATAGTACCACCTGCACCGTTTATAGCAATTAATTCTCAGGAATTTGTGTATATAGAGGCAGAATGCCCGAAGGTCAACTCATGGCATATATGCGAGCATAAAACTATACATCAAATTAGCACTAAACAGGACTATAGACTTATACAGATACATATATCATCATAGACTTATACAGTCACAGGAGATAGATGCAACGTGTGAAACCACGCCTATCTCACTGAATAAGGAGGCTCTTACCGAGCTCGATGATCAGCAACGCAATATCATTTCCTAGGAGTACCAAAGTCCAACTGTTCTGCGGTATGGAAAAACATATCGTGTTACAAGGAAGCTTTTTGGCTACTGTTCCTCGAGGAGGAGAAACGCAACTTTTGCTGTCAATGTCACCAAATAGTTGCTCATCTGGCAGGGGAGGTGTGACGAATCCTCCTGTGAAACCTACGAAACTGCAAAACTTACAGATCTCAGATATCCGAGAATGGTGTGAGCGCTCGCGCTCCCACGATAAACGGCACTTCCTACCTCACCTCGGAGGAAAGTCCTCGTTACTTTAAGTATAGTTAAGTTCTAAGTAAGAAATTTTGTGGAAGTTAAATAAATTTTATATTCATTTTCTATCAAATAAAACTTTTATTGAAGAGTATCCCCGACAGGCCACCCAACATCCGTAAGTAGTGAAAACGATCATACACATGGTCGGTATTTAATTTTGTTTGGTTATGTTGGCATCAGGAGCCATACGGTTAATTTGAACGTTCAAACGTTTGGCAATAACTGGCCGTCATATCGAGATGAATGCCAGCCGCCTTGGCACCGTTACCCAACTCTTGTTAAGCTAATACACAAATTTTAACGATCATTGCAACTTGTACTGATATTGTTTGCATTGTAATTTAATGGCTTGATGGTCGTCTCATTATCTCGGGACTTTAATTGACCCTTATTTTTTCTGTGACAATGAGTAGGGTGATAACTAATTAATGTACATTTTTGACCATGTGGTTACTGTAGCCTCTGGTCAAACGAACAAATTTATAGTTTCACACTAGCTCTATCTAGATGTACAGATAACTAAGGCATCAACAAAATTGTTTATTTTTGTATTTATTTATTGTATTTGTGTTTCTGGAGTCGTTTTGGATCCCTAGGGCGCGCTGGGTCGTGGGTGCGAACGAGTACTTACATACATATAAGTGAGAGGTAATCTGTATAACTTCTTACGTGCGTACACACACATTTTTTGCCATCTTAATGTCTTCGACGAGCTAAAAAAATCCCGCCACGTCCAACTAAAACTAATTACCAACTGTTTATCGGGTTTTAGGTCAACGTACGATTATTATAGCGATAAGAGGATAATCGTTACGTTTTTGATGCTCATGAAGAATAGATTAGAGTTTTATACGGTCGTCGTCACGTTTATCGTAATTAAAGGTAAATGTTATGTCAGACCCGAGACAGAGGAGCAGCGACCGCAGCTTGACCACATACAAAAGGTTCTGCGTACGCTTCCTTTACGTAATCACTACTCGATGCTGCATTATTTGTAACCATCTTTACTGCTTTTATGATAAATGGAAATTGTTTAATGTGAAATGATGTAGCATCTCATATTTCTTTAACTTTATATGTGCAAGCCGGCTTTACAAATGTTAATTTTGTTGTGTACCTCAACGTATGAATGTTTTGGTATATCAAAAAAAAAAATTCAAGGTGACTTGGATCTCGTGTCTGGGAGAATGGGAGAATACATAATGATATTTTCAGGAGATCAATGCATGTGCAAAGGTTTAACAAGATTTGAAACAAAGCCTTTTATGCGAGTTCTAGCGATGTAAATAAAAGCGTTTGATATGTTTTAAGTACACTAGTCTTGATTTAATTTAATCCTAACTTAAGCCATCAGCGGGATAGTAATCGGTTCATTATCTAGTAAACAGACGGAAGTACCGTTTAGTAATCTGTGGCGGAAGTTCCAGTTAAATACATTAGACGTGACTGTACTTCAATGAACAACTTCAACGATGTAATGGGTAGCTCACTTCAACTGTGCTATGAGTGATGAATGTGACGAATTCCTACATCACTTGTACGTCTATCTAGATTCTAGAGTAATCTAGACACCTGCGTAGGTTGTTCTCTCATCTTTACATTTATAAATAATGTACTATAATAGAATGTAGATTGTTTTAAGTAACATCCGCTTTTCAAACAGTTGTTTACCCCAATTTTATCCTTTTAGAGATCACTCAATTATACATATATCTATTTATTCTAATACTGATTTAGTGATTTCTCGAAGCACATCGTGGCTACTTTAAAAAAACAGTGATGAAGGGTGATTTAGATACAAGTAAATCAGTAGCAACTCGCTTTTTGAAGTTATACTTCTTTTGGCGCGATAAAAATGATAAGAGTGAATTTTTACGATGCGCGCGCACACCGACACCTAAATTCTACATCGTGAAGTTAGCTAAATTCTACATCGTGAAGTTAGTTCTAGGTGGCATGGTATCGTAATAGTTCTCGTAATAATAGAACATAGATGGTGTTTTTACAAGTATGTAGATACAAAATTAATCACAGATGGCGCTTAATACATATAGTTTGGCTATAGAGATTCGTAAATTAAATTATTTCAAAATATTAATTAATTTTTATTTTTAATATTGCTGTTTTTGAATATTGTATTTTGAACAATGTTTTTTTAATATTGTTTTTTGAATTTTTTTCGTGCCAAAGAAGTATAACTTCTCACGCGCGTACATAAGTACACGTTTATGTTTTTTTTTTGTTAGTGATGGTTTGCAGTAAACCTTAGCTAACAAGTATGCTTACGTATACTCAAATATCACTGGTATAAATCCATTTCTTACGTCTAATCCATGTATGTAGCGTGGGTAATCCATTATTGATAGGTTCTCAGCAGTTGATCAGAATCCTCCATCGAAGTATTGGTTCCTTGTGGAATAATTATAGGCTTATTTCTACTTTGGTCCCCGAAAGTCCCGAAACTAGGTTTGGGTTTGAATTATGTTCGCACTTTTAACACACACATTGATGGTCTGTAATGAGGTTGTAAAGAGGATAGGTGTAGTTATGTTTGATTCACTTATTAGTCATGTATAAGACCTTGTATATCTTTATAGATGACTGTATTACCAACAATCACTTACTGACGCACTGATTGAGCATGCACTGATTTAGTAGGATATGAAAGTATCTAGTTATATGTTTTCTCGTTTATCCTTGTAGAAGTCGGCCCTCTTGCTCATAGAACTATGGACTTGGTTAGTTCAAAACATTCCTTCTATTAGAAGACACCAGACCACAATTTTCCATCACCAGGTTGACCAGTTGTCTTGTTGGTAATGGTACTTATCCGATTACCTACCTACCTCCTAAAAGTCAACAGTGAAGAGCTTCAAAGGGTTTTTGCAATATTAGTGAAAGTCAATTAATCGGTAGGATCTACATTCTATGCCCTCTAGCAATCCGTATTTGGCCAGCGTCGTAGACTATGGCCTGTACCCCTCACATTCTGAGAGGAGACCCGAGCGCAGCAGTGGGACAATTATGGTCGTCGTGACTTTAGACTTTGATATCTACATTTGCTTAATCGACAATTTGTTAACGTTCATGGTGTTACCACTTACCAGTCCATGGGCGACAGTAACTCTTATAAATGTTATTTATGTCCTGTGCCGGGGTCACATACTCGCCACCAACTGGGGCACAAGATGTTAATGCCGACTCGTTTTAAATATCTGTCCATTCCACTTTATCTAACTATTCACGGATCCTCTGAGCTCTTGCAATATTCCAGAGTCACGTAAATTCTAGTTTCTTCATGAATGCCATATTTTTGAAAGTCCCTGCATTTCCTTCTACCGATGACGTTACTCCTTTACTGACTATTATTGTTTATGAACCAATGTACATATATGGAAAAAAGATATCGTCTTTAATAGCAATAACATGTTGTAATGAATAACTATTCTGGTAGTTATCATTGAATAACTTACAACCCTTCGTCTTGAGTCAGTTGTAAGCGTTCAACCCAGCTAAGCGCTGTGAATTGATGGATGGCCGTTGAGGAAGCTTTATGATTGCTTATCTTTGATTTTTATTTTGATTGATTGTCTTATCATTATTATTATTATCATCATCAGAGGGCAGAGCTTAGGCACATCTTCAGACAACTGCAACTTTTCATTCGGGTCGGTTTAGACTCCAAACCACACTTAAAGCAATGAAGGACAAACCTCTCTAACCTTTTTGCTTGTAGCTAAGAAACATTTACATGTCCCCTTTTGTGGGGGCGTGTATGTGGGTCTCGCGGTGTATCCACATCCTAGACGCAAGGCTGTATAAATAGGGCCGCTCTTTGATTGCGACCCCATAAAGGAAAGTGTTCCTTACTTGATACAGTCAGATAGAGCACGCTCGACTGTCGTGGCGTTTTTAATGACTTCCTTACTTTTCCGGACAGTTTAAAAGCAGTCCGTCCATCTTCACTTAATGTACATACACTGCAGTGGAACTTAATTTAACCAAGTTGTTACGTACACGCATAATTTCGGGTGGATTCGACCAAAAATGTTATATCAGAGGAACTAATAAGTTAACCTCCGAATAGTTGACAAATAAATAATTGATAAATAAATTACTTAATGTTCTTAAAGCGCAACCAAAGCCATGATGTGCTCTTAATTTTACAGGATTATGAATGTCAACTTTCGAAGCCATGGCAACATTAAAACGAAGACGATGTTCACATAGGAAAATGTAGTAAATTAGCAAGTTTTAGATTACTGGTGAAAGTTGACTGGTAGGTAGTATTCATTTTTGGGTTGTGCGAAGGTCTACCCATCCTCGAGTTCAATATGTTTGCTTGTGATGCATCTTGCTGGATAACGGATGAGGCAATGGCGCCAGGCCCCTTCTTCTGTTGCAGGTCGTTGAGCTCTGCAATACCCAGCTTTATCCTGGCATAACTAGTGATTGGTGGTGCTTTCCACTCTATTGCCTTTTCTTTGTTTGTTAACCAAACTACTTAGAGTACTTAGTTACTTACAGTAGATTGACAGAGTTATGAATGAAATATCTTTATTTGTAGAAATGTGGTTACAAAATTGGTCAAGTATGATATAATCTATCTCACATTTGCATTTGAGGCTTATGTCCAGCAGGACCTCCAAGGGCTGATGGATGGATGGATAGAGACTGACAGATTGGACTTGCTATTACAGTTTTGTTTTCCATATAAAAATATGTAACCTTAAAAGGATTCCATTCTCCGCAGCCTAAAATAACTGTCGCTCACCGGTGAAAGTAAAAAACATGCCCATTTGTGTATTACTCAGCTCTCGAGTGCGTTCTGGTCGTAATAAATTCCCAATATTTCCGTCCTACATCTACATCTTCTCGGTCCTTTTGTCCCACTTGAGTCACGAATGCATCTCGCGTGGAAACGGCACGTCATGTGTTAAAATTAACACTATTTCCATGAGTAATGTTTGCTCGTTTATTTATGGAGATGACGTGTGTATTGGCTTTGTTTACGTTGGATTGGCATTTTAAGGCAACTGTGTGTTCTAGGCTCAGAGATGGATGTAAATTGGGATGTCTGGTGTCGCCTCATGTCGTGCTATATACTATGCCCATAGTCATCGCATTACGAGTACATCAAATATAGAATATTTTCTGTATTGATTGGTCATGTTAATCGTAACTCTGCTAGTATAAAATCACTTCTACGCTCATATTGATATTGTTATCATAAATGTAGGTATATGCTTGTTGACCAACGAAATGACCAAACAAGATTGTACTTACCTACATTTTCGAAATTTATAGTTTTATACCAACCTCAAATCGCTATTCAATGGTATCTATGCTATAGAGATGAATTAACAGGTGTATTTCATATCGCGTTTGTTACTTCTGATCAACATTACAGCGACAACTCTGAGATATTTAAGAAGGCGAAAAAGACTACGTCAGCCGTCAGGTACATAATATGGCCGTAGGCAACACCAGCTACGACAGCCCGAAGATGTTTTACACTCAGAATCCATGTCACAGCACTAAAGAGATAGCTTCAAAGGAACCTCGTCCACTTTTTGATGCGACATTATCCTCGGAGTTTGGAACAGTTGCCAAGATCGTTACTGGTACTAGGCACTGCAGCCACTGCAGGTTAGGGCCCTCAACTAGAAGCGTCATTGTTCTACTGCGCTCTTTACTTGATGACGTCAGATTACATAATGATGACGTAGCTCTTTGTATACGCGTGCTCTCGAGCAAGATAGATTCGAGTTGTTTACAAATGTACATTTTGTTACCTTATAATTTTTTTAATCTTTTTAAATCCACTGTATAGATTTTGGTGCTACTAATAAAATGGATTTTCCCAAATTATTTTACCACTTTATCGCTATTTTTTAGTATTTTGAAATTATTTAATAGGGTGACACTTATAACTACAAAATCATAAATGAAATTAAATTAAGTTTTATTACAAGTTGCTTTTCCAAGTTTAATTGAAGCCAATTATTATTTTACTTAATTGTAATTATCAAAAAGGTAATTGCACGTTAATTTATTTTAACGTATACAAAAATTACGTAACATCTATTCAGTTACACCATGCATCACCGAACGATTATCACTGTGCAACTCTCGTTCTCACATATAGCTGCATCTCGCTCTATCCAGTACCTAGTATAGTAGTTAGTCTAGCCCTTTGAGTAACCATGTGCCTGTAACTTCAATGGATGAGTATAGGCTGTATGCTGTGTAGACCGCACTGTCTTTGGTACGTGCCTTCACAAACGAGGTATCTCTTGAAGAGCTCTTGAAATCTAGTGGCGTTGTTATGTCATCCGATCACATCATGTCATCATGTACTTAGTTACGAAGTATATTTCGGTACCTATGACATCGTTACGAGGTGGGGATTGGGGATTGAAGTGAAAGATCCTAACGGAGTTCATTGAATTCACGAGAATAAATTTGTAAAACTACACTACAGTTTAATAAAGTTAATGATTTATATTTATAGTCTTTATAGTTCTTTCTTTTTATTCTATGAACTCCCTGGTCTGTTATCCGACTGTAATTATAAGTACTCCAGAATACTGAAATCGAAGCATTTTTAAACCAACACCAACAACACTACCATTACGTAGAATTATACATGTTAACATCGTCTATGCTGCTTCGCGTACAGCACTATAAGTTATCTATACTAATATTATAAAGAGGAAAGCTTTGTATTTTTGTATTTTTGTATGTTTGCAACGAATAAACTCAAAAACTACTGAACAGATTTTAAAAATTCTTTCACCGTTAGAATGCTACATTATTCCTGAGTAACATAGGCTATATTTATTTTTAGAAAAAAATAGGGATCCTTGCTAAAACTTCAGTAACGTGAACCAAGGTGTAAAAAAAAATTCTTTCATCGCATACGCTGCGGAAACTATTGATGATAGAACAAAAAAATGTTCTACAATATTAGAGAACATATTAATATCTACAAAAAACGTCGCGATACCATATGTCCAACTATTGTAGTTATGTCACTATAACCACTTTTTACATTTTAAAAGTTAATAAAAAAGCTGACCAACATTAGACCATGATAACCATACCTTCGTATTAATCCTTATCCAAGTAAATCATTTCATATTCAAAACTGTTTCAATACCTATTGATAACTTTTTGAATTACTCAAATCGGACATTCCATTCAGAAGATATTGTAAAATCATCCCCAGGGATAAAAATAGCGATTGGAAGTCACTTAAATACAAACCAACTTCGTCAGTTTTAGAGTTATAAACATGAACATTTTCATGTAAATTCATAGTTATAAACAAAAGTTAATTTTAACACACTTTTTTGGAAAATCATCCCCTAAATGGTAAATTAAGGATGCAAGTTAGTATATGGCAACTTCGTCAGTTTTGAAGTAAGAAGGGTGAAAATTTGTATTTATATGTATAAGCTTATAGTTAAACACAAAAAATAAGTGTATCACGGTTTTTTCGAAATTCATCCCCTAACTAATTACACGCTTTAATTAGCTTTAAATGGTCAGATTTCTTTCAAACTTCGTAGACTTATCGAGGACCGATGACGATTCAATATTTAAAGAAAAAAAGAAAGAAAGAAAGAAAAACCTAATTACACGCTTTAATTAGCTTTAAACAGTCAGATTTCTTTCAAACTTCATGAACTTATCAAGGACCGAAGACAATTCAATATTTAAAAAAAAAGAAAGAAAGAAAGAAAAACGTGATTACACGCTTTAATTAGCTTTAAACGGTCAGATTTCTTTCAAACTTCGTAGACTTATTGAGGACCGATGGCAATTCAATATTTAAAGAAAAAAAAGAAAGAAAGAAAGGAAGAAAGAAAAACCTATATGTAGTATGCGAGTGAGAAGTTATACTTCTTTGGCATCATTAAATAAATATTTAACACTAGCTGTTTTGGCGAACTTCTTATCGCCTAATAAGGGAACATACCAAAACCACGTGACCCATTTAGGGGGGAGGGGGTTTTCAAAACACCACGCTTGGTCACAAGGGGGAGGGAGGGGTTTAGGTTTTTGTCAATATCCTCTAGGAAAATTTCGTGCCTATTCGAGAACACTGACGCATACTAAATACCGGGACGTCAGTTGATTGAAAATTGATAGTTTTTACTTTGTAGTGCAAGGGTTGTTCACTATAGTGCATTTCAAATAATCTGCAGTTGAGCGTAATATATATGTATGTATATTATATAATACGGTTTAAATAGTGTTATTACCTTTGATGAACTTGATAACAATTAACGCTTTTTTTATGGAAATAGCCGGCCAACGAGCTGACTATCCACCTGATGGTAAGTGGCTATCGTCGCCCATGAACATCAACAACATCAAAGGCATCACTGATGCGTTGCCGGCCAAGAAAGAGAGAAGAAAAAGACAGAAAGAACTGGCTCTCAAGCCCTCAGCCGGAACACGACGAGTCGTTTGGCGGCTAACTCATGCTCAAGGGTGGTAGCTATCTAGGTGAACCCCATGGAGATATAATAATAGTAATAATGGTATTAATTAACAATTAAAATCAATATTACCAATATAATCCCTCGAGAGGCCCTATCACCAGCGGGCCGAATTTAGTCGCCTCTTACGACACCCATCCGGCGTGGGATTGGGGTTAGTATTCTAAGCCACCCCAATACGACTAAAGGCTATTATTATGGCCATAAAATGGTTTTTGAAATATAAAAGACAGCAACTGCAATGCCCAAGTACAGATTTAGTTGAAATGCAATAAAATTCAATTTTCATACATAGCTGTCATAACACAAAAATAAAGAAATAATTAGTACTTTTGACCTATACTTTCTTAAGTAAAAAAACGCCAGATTTCTACCTTTTTTGGTTCAAACATTACAGACAGAAATTCGTCGTAAATGTTGGTAGTACTCTTCTTAATTTCACAATAAGATCTTCTTTTTCCGGTTGTAAATGCCATAAAAGCGGGAGAGGCGCGTTATGTACCAAAGCATAGCAATATCATGGGTGCTATGGACATTGGACAATACACAAAGACAAGATCACTCACACCAAGACCGAGAACAGAAATTCAAACTCATTCAAATTTCTGCCTCGCTGGAAATCGAACCACCGACCCTTGGCACGGCGATCCGCCATAGCAACCATTGCGCCACACAAGTCGTCAAATATAAGCAAAAATATTATTTTTTAACTCTGTTTGCACAAAAATATTGAAAAACGTATTTATGAATTACCACGTGAAAACTATGGGGGGAGGGAGGGGGTCTGCTCATATACTGCTCATATATCATATCATATGCTGGGTCACGAAGGGGGGGGGGGAGGGGTAAAAAGTTGGAAAAAATGGGTTAGGTAGTTTTGGTTTGTTCCCTAATCAGTGATTCATGTACTTTGTTGTTACTTTTAACTTTTATAGTTTTGGTAGGTTTAACAAGTCAGAGATCATTAAATTCCCTCTCTCTTCATCTCGCTCCCTCTCCCCCTCCCTCTCGCCCTCCCACTCCCCTTCCCCCTCCCGCTCCCGCTCACTCTCCCCCTTTCTCTCCCCTTCCCCTCCCCCTCCAGCTCCCCCACCCCTCCCCTCCTACTTTTACCTGATATAGGTAGTTTTGGTAGGTTTAACATATCAGAGAACATTAAATACCCTCTCCCTCTCCATCCCGCTCCCCTCATTATCCCCCTTATTTGCTATTTTTTAGTTTGGTTTTCTATAAAAGCGTGTTTTTTAGTTTTTTTTAACTATTATTTATGTTTGATTTTAAAAATGTGAAAATTAATATGTACCTAAGCTTATAGTTAGAAACAAAAATGAATTGTTATAGTTGTAACACGGGGAGGAGAGGGGAGCAGGAGCGGGAGAGGGAGAGGGAGCAGGAGCGGGAGAGGAGAGATATGCACACAAAAACTATAGCGGCTAAGAACGGCTGTACCGATTTTAATGATCTCTGATTTGTTACATTCTAAGGCGATACGAAGTACGCCGGGTCAGCTAGTTGCGTTATATTATGAGAGGGAATCGACGCAATGGATGCATTGAGTTGAGACTGAGACAATGCCACATTGCCACAGAGGAGGCTTTGTGAATGTGGATTAGAGATTCACGTAGCCGTATTTGTACCTATTAGCGTGCAGAACAGTATGTGTAACTGTAAACACTGGCGAATGTCAAAGGTCCTTGCGCAGCATTGTAAGTGCGTTACTTTCTATTAGAAATTAACTCCATAGTTGCATATTGTAAGTGCGTCACTTTTTTGTCAGGACTAGTTTGGTATTGGTTGGAAATAACATCGAAGATGCACCATACAATAAAAGTATCATGGGGCAGGAATTGATGTTATCATGACTAAATAATTGCCTTTGCTACATACAACTAACAACTTAGGTAGGTAGGTACGTTTCTGTATAAAGTAAGCGCTATACCACGGTAATGATATCTTTACCTTAGCTATCTATACGTTAGGACCTAGATCTTACTTACCAACTAAACGTAGTTTATAAGTATGAAGAAGTATCCCTTAATCAAACCACAAACCATCTGTTAACTTAATTCTCAAGATACACTAAGCTATAATATATAAGCATTTTGCTGCCATTGTTGACCGTCGATAATGACGACTCGAGCTCTCAAGATACCCAGCTGTCGCAGACTACCATTACTCAACAGTCAACACACAATGACCGCTTCTTCAGCCTACGAGACGACAACGACACGACCTTGAACGTACCCTCAGTGGAACTTGTTTCCACTGAGGGTACGTTCAAGATGAAAATTGCAATTTTACACGAGAATAAAAATACTTATAACATCAGTAAATACGTTACATTACGATTTCATGCACAAAACCGTCAAGATTAATGATAAAAATTTGAAAGAATTGAGCTTATGTAGCTTTTGTCCCTCTTTCCAATCATATTAATAACCAAAATTCAAAGTAACATGACTTATGTTTTTTTTTCCACTGATCTATAATATTAGCAGTAAGTGGAGCCACACTGCTGTTATAAAATTGGAACATTACTTAACTCTAATATTTACTGGAGTCAAGCTTAGCTTAGATTGGTTACCCTCAATTGGCTGAAACCAATTTCCAAAGTCTCGAGCAAAGGCGCAGAGTTATCAGTTCAGTGGCGTAGCTAGCCCTAAGCAGGCCTACATTAATATTTGCTGAGCCCCTCTCTAACTTTAGCTCTCAAACGTGAAAAAGGGGCTCCAACAGTCGGCCTTTGGGCGACTGAGTATGTGAAATGTCGTTGTCGTGTCGTCCGACGAAGAAGCGACCAACGTCTCGCGTGACTGGCGGTTTCGAACCCTCGGCCTTTTACTTCAGCTCTGAAGCCTTTCTATAAATCTAATTTTTGTCGCGGTGACGTCATCTAACAGCACTCAGTCCTATTCACAATAGACTATTAGGTAGAAGAAAAACAAGACCTTGATGCATCCAACAATAGGTTTTGCCGCTACTCTAACTGCTCGCCGTATTGTAAATAGAATGTAGAACTTGTACTTTATACCCGTGTTGTTTTTTATAGCAAAACTGAAAATGGGCGTTGTGGTCATCAAGCTGACGACGTTGAGTCACTGAGACCAAGGCAATGACAAAATTAGAAAACTTCAAAGTAGTAGTATTGGATGATTTCCTGCATATATATAGGTGCGATGGTAGCTAAGATTTATTTATTATTTATTTTTTTATTTATTTATTTACTCCAAAATTACACCAACATTACAGGCAAAGCCTAATGCGTTAGCATAATTAACAAATAAAAAAATTGTAATATTAACATTAAAAATCTGAACCTTTACATCAATAGCCATCACCGCACCGCGTGGTTCACCGCGGCATATGCTGAGTGCGTACCTTTTTTGTTAAGGCTGCAGTCTTGCAAAATTCACTCGCGGCGAATTATTTGTACAACTTTGTATTTTTTTTTCATACAAAGTAATGAAATATCATAAAATATTATTATTACACAAAAGTAACCATAATATAAGTAATAGCTAGTTATTTTTTTTAAGTTCATCTAGGTGGATTTTGTTAGGTAAATCAATCGTTAAATACAGCTCTTTCGCGCCCAACGTCATTTCGAGTTATGTTTGTAAGCTTACTTTATGGAAACAAAGAATTAATTTACAAATCTGTTCAGCGCATAATTAGCTCAACATTCTTGTCTTAAAAATGCGCTGAATAGTTTTTTCTAATTATCTTTCATTTTCTTAATTCAGACATAACAATTCCTTCAAAATTCTCGGTTTTTATCTCTTTACAAATGGTTTGTTTCATAATAACTATGCATCGTATGTATGTAAATAATTGATTATTTTAATGCCACGAGTTCAATAAAGCAAATACAAAAAAAAAGTGCACCTAAATCACCTTACTCTAACAATAATAATAATCTCAAAAGACCTACAAAAAAAGAGTTTATAAACAAGAAATGCGAGGGAAATTCCTTAGTGGCCAATGCACGGCCGAAGCGTTCAGACGTGTAGTCCACGACGAATAAAACTGTTCCCTCTCACTCTAACCTTGCTCCGGCTCTGACGTAGATTGTGTATCGAAAGTTGCTCTACTTTATTATTTTTTTTTATAATTTTTTGCGTGTTTTGTAAATATTTGTATTTTAATAATAGTTTTTGTAAATATTTGTGTATCAGTAATAGTTTTGTACATAATTATTTGATTTCAATATGGATCGTAAACTTAAACAATATGCATCAACACGCCAGTGAGGTACATTAGTAGTAATGCTATCGATACTATATAAATACCTAAAAACGGTTCAACTAGTTCGTTATAGACTGTAAGTAGAACTATATAACTATATAGTTATCAGACTGTTAGTAGAACTCATAGTTAATATAACTTGTCTTCTAAAAATATAGTACATAGTTATATCAATTCCTACATTTTTTCCTCTTTATTTTCTTTAAGAAGGAGCTAATAAGAAAGAAAGAAAGAAACATTTATTCCGTCATGAAAATAACATGGTACATGGGTTACAAGGTTAAACTACGGTGAAAGAAAAAGTACTAACAAAATGTAACCCTTTACTAAATTATTGCTTGACATGAAACATAGAAAATTTAGCGGGTACCATGTCACCTGACGAAAAAGGACTACCCTCTGCCTGTGCCATGGAGCGGCTAGGAACCAACCACGGCTGCTGATTTACAGTGTAGTCCCCTTTTTCGTGTAGTTTCACATGTGGCGTCAATCTTATTAATATTGTATATTAATATTATTTTAGAAGCAGGTCAATCCAAAGTTGAAGATAATTTACAACTTAATTATTTATTTTATTTAATTTTATGTGTATATGATTAAATGATACTTATTAGGGATATAATATTATAAAGTGGGAAATAAATAATTATACAAACTATAAAACATACAGAACAAGTGTACATAACAAGTGTACATGTATACAACTACACATCTTAATATGTTTAAAGGGGGTTTTTGTTGTCATGTTATTGCGCTTCAATTGATATACACCTATAGCTTACACCTATATCCATTTAGGGCAAATATTACCAATTATAAACAAGAAGTGATTTCAACGAAAATATAATTTCACGCTGTACTATATTATCACCCCTATTGAACGTTGAGAATACCAGATTGTAATACTAGATTAATTACAACATCTATACCAGGCATTCAAAGCATCTATACTAGCAACAAGGTGATTATTTTACCAAAAATTGGTGTGACCGTATCCGGTAAATTCCACCAGATCCGGTATACGTAAAAAACGTCGGACCCGGCCGGATTACCGGATCCGTTTTTCCTTATTGCAATCCCTAGTTCTATCATATTATTATATACCTATCACGTCTGTGGAGTTTCGCTAGCTAATTTAATTTGAAATGAAATGAAATGAAATGAAATAATCTTTATTCATGTAGGTATCACTGATACTCTTATGCACGTCATTTTTTTTAATCTACCAGCTTTTCGGAAAGGTGCTTTGTCATGGAGGAGAAGAAAAGCCGTAAAGAAACTCCTCAGCACATCTTTTAAAACTAAAAATTATATCTATTACAAAAATAGGTATTCTCTAACCTGTGCAGAACTGGTTGCCTAGCTAGTCATTTCCAAGCATCCTTGTCATTTAAATATTCATTTATGCTATAGTAGCCCTTGCCTAAGAGCTGAGCCTTTACACGTTTCTTAAAAGATTCCACTGGTAAGTCACGTATTTGTTTTGGGACTTTATTATAAAATTTTATACCTAGTCCCATAAAAGAACGTTGCACTTTAGAAAGACGGTACGAAGAGGTAGCCAATTGATGCATCCTTCTTGTTTGACGATTTGAAAAATCACAATTTTGTTTATATGCAGTTATTATATGTATATTTATACATTATTATTATATGTATATGTATACAGTTATTATGTCTATATTTGTTTAAATTTGACTCGCAAGGACTCCCTTGATTTTAGTTTATAAATAGCTCTAATGGCTCTTTTCTGTAATACAAAAATTTGTTCTATACCGGCTGCTTTGCCCCTGTAGTTAGGCCCTAAACATGAATAATATAACTACTTACCTTTGGATTCTATTTCTCTTCATCACTTCTACGTTGGCACCCAATTTTCCATGCATTTTTTGCATTTGGTGCATTTTTTGTGTTTGCTTTATTGAACTCATGGCATTAAAATAATCAAATTTTTTCATACATACGATGCTTATTTATTATGAAACAAACCATTTGTAAAGAGATAAAAAACAGAGAATTTTGATGGAATTGTGACCTCGGAATTAAGAAATGAAAGATAATTAGAAAAAAATATTCAGTAAATTTTCAAGACAAGAATGTGGAGCTAATTATGAGCAGAACAGATTTGTAAATTAATTCTTTGTTGCCATAAAGTAAGCGCACAAACATAACTCTAAATTACTTTGGGCGCGAAAGACCTGTATTTAACTATTGATTTACCTAACAAAATCCACCTAGATGAACTTAAAAAACTTAAAATAACCAGCTATTACTTATATTATGGTTATTTTGTGTAATAATAATATTTTATGATATTTCACTACTTTGTATGAAAAAATGTACAAAGTTGTGAAAATAATTCGCCGCGAGTGAATTTTGCAAGACTGCAGCCTTTAGATTTTCTATATTGGGGATACTATAGAACACAAAAACACAGACAACTCTTCTATAGAAAAAAAAATACTTAGTAGAGCAACTTTCCGAACTAGTCAAATAATTACGCTATGTAGGATGAATGCGGGGACTGCGGGGAGCCTACGTGCAGACGCTTGACGTTTGGACTAGCCGCACGCGATTCTTATTTTGTGAA
>OZ010698.1:2606725-2668670 GCA_963932265.1 Thymelicus lineola
AGCTGACGTCGTTGAGTCACTGAGACCAGGGCAATGACAAGATTAGAAAACTTCAAAATGTATGGGATGATTTCCTGCATATACATCGGTGTGATGGTAGCTAAGATGGTTAAATGGCCGATCTGTCAAAAATAACTTAATGTGTTAATAAAGGTACCCGACCCCAAAGCATGTTCTGAAGATATATTATCTAAATAGATTTTTGTCTTTCAGTTACTTCCTTGTCTTCACCTGTTAACTTACTACGTTTAGTATTTTAATAGGTAGATTTAACAAGAAGTTAATCTGTACTTTACTTCCTTGCAACAAAACAAAACACCTTTTTCTCGATAAAAAACAAACAGGGCTAAATTTATTTTGAATTCAATTCTCCAAGGAAGTAGACAAAACAGGAAAACATCTGACTTTCCTCGTCAATACACAAACAGGGGTAGATTTATAAGGCAATAATAGCGAGGGTTTATTAAACTAGATGATAAATCCAAGTGAGTTATGTACGAGCGTTGAGATGAATGAACTAGGTCAGAGTTCAGCGGCTTATTGATGTCGGACTGACGCTCTGTCGTTAATTTTATTTATTTACTAGCTGTGCCACGCGGTATCACCTGCGTTAATTTGTGGAAAAAAATTTCTACTAAACTATATGATGTTATATAGCCTTCCTCGATAAATGGACTATCAAACATAAAAATAATTTTTCATTTCGAACCAGTAGTTCCTGAGATTAGCGCGTTGAACCAAACAAACTCTTCAGCTTTATAATATTAGTATAGATTTATTGCACTTTATTGCACACCAAATCTACAAAGTTAGAAAAGCTTTACAATTTTAATATGATTTGTGCACAGGCGATCTTACCGCTTGGTAGATTGGTAGGTTGGTTAATGTATTGTACCTATAGTATGTTTTTAATTCACTTCTACATGGAGATGTGATTTATAACTGAGTAAATGATGGGAAGAGAGCACAGCATGGACTTCTCAAATCCTAAAAACCGAGATGTGATTCATTGCAGCGTTCATGACCAAGATTTAAGATTTAATCGAAAGATTCGGTTTTTAGCCAGCTCCCCGACATTACCCTCGAAATTATGCCTGTCAACTCGCTTTCTATTCTAGAACCCACCTTTACAAGAAGGTTCTAGAATTAATCAGAAGATGTCTAACTTTTATGTAAATAGTCGGCAATGAAGTAGAAGAGCAACCTGACGGTAAGTTGTTACCATCGCCCATAGACATCTGTATCTTAGCAAAGCCTGATAACAACATGATACAAGCACGAAGCATCTGACCTAATCGTAAACAAATCGTGACGTGTTACATAACAATGTTATTGGTGTCATAAAAATCCGCAAACCAAGTAACAATTAACAAAGTCATCAACAGGACAACGTCCCGGGAGCGACCGTCGCGCTGTCCCGTTGTCCCGTCCCACTTCCGCGCTGTAACGACTCTCGAGCGATAGGGCTGTCACTTTCAACAAAAGAAACGTAAGCAAATAGATGTAACCTTTAGTCCCGCGGGAACTAGTCCTCGGTCCCTAATGTAACCCTTAAAATAATGTAACCCTTTTGTCCATAAGGAACAAGCCTTCAGCTTATAAAAAGGGTAAAGATATAAATAAAACCTTTTGTTTTTAATGATTAGGTTTTTTCCTCGTAAATACGATCTTTTTCCTTATTTTTGTGACTTAAAACATAAGATTGTTATAAAGTTGTTTTACAGAGAAGCTTTTTAACATCTTCTTTGCATAGCCGAGACAATCTTACTCATTTTTAGGGTTCCGAAGTAAAATCGGAACCCTTATAGTTTCGTCATGTCCATCCGTCTGTCCGAAGCAAAGCGTCGAGCTAGAAATCTGCAATTTGGCATGGACATACATATTTATTAAATCACCAAAATCGTAGAATAAAATATTGAAAAATACTTTTTCAAGGTACGTCCCCTCTACAGATAACGTGAGGAAGAATTTTTTATTCGTTGCGTACCCTATAATGTGGGGTATCGTTGAAAAGGTCTTTCAAAAATATTAGGGGTCTTCTAAGACGATTTTTGGAATCGAGGGTTTGTTTGCGAAATATTTGGCCTTGAAGTGCTAATTTTGGTTAGTCAAGTGTCCCCCCCTGCCGGTTAAATGGTTGAAGTTGGACAAGAGAAAAAATTCTCTAAAATAGGATATGGTGAATTTACAATTAAAACTATCACGGTGATAGTTAGTAGTGATAGTAGTTAATGAGTAATAGTCTATAAACTTACTACTTTAGAATCTGTAAGGGATACCTCTGTGTGTACTATTTGAATTTTATCACTAGTGATCACTAGATTACGCTTGGACAATCAATGGTATATCGATAAAGCGTCAGAGCTGCGTGAGTTTATTAGTGGCTTATAAGTTATAACGTTTATGTGATGAGCAGGACTGGGTAAGCTTGGTATGTGTTGATGTAAAAAGGTAATAAGGTTTTTCAAGACATTCTAGGAATAACGTTGTGTGTCTTAAGTTGTAAGGAAGTTGTTAATGCATTTTTTATGATCATACTAGCTGGCTCGCTAGACTATTGATTTGTTATTGATTATATCATGAATCATAAGTATTGTAAACGTTCACACCAGTGAACGATATTAGTTCATTGGTTCACACTCATACTAGTTAAGAACCCATCCGAAGACAACAATTGTATTGTGCAAAAAACTATCAATTTAGGTGCTTGGTTAAAAGATCACTATCGAAACGTAACAATTATTTTGTAATAAAACCTAACAATTATTTTGTTTTCTTTTCAACTGTATAAAAAGTACATTTCGATACATGGTAAAAGTGGAACAAACAGACATTTAATTCAATCCGTACTGAAAACGGTACAATTCAGATATTAGGTAAACTTTTGTTAATATCTGACTCAATTTTCAATGATGAAAAATGTATACTTCAATACTTACGTATTTTTTATAATTAACCGAAAATTCTCATTTGCTGACAGCCCTTATTCGAAGAGGATAAAATTAAAAATTTTAATTACGTTACGTACAAGGGCAGTGTATCTCGAGGATGCTTTTAGTGAGAAGTGAGACTATCTTTCTATTATAGCGATATTGTTGAAAGGATTCTACCGTGAGCGTCTAGTATTTTGTGAATGTATCGTGAATACTTTAAAGACCGTGAACAAGAAACTTTAAAGCCTTTAAATGAGTAACATATATTAATGTGGATTTTAACATTGTCTGTTATTGCTATACATACTCGTTTAGTGTAAAACAAAGTCAGTTGCGGTTTGTAATACACAGGTGGTTTGCTTATAAAAGTAGTAGGTACCCCTTTAACCCTTACTGTTGATAAATATTATTATCATGTTTAAGGACCGTTTTCAATTATCTCTCTCTATATCCCTGGATAAATTGGTAGGCAAAATAATAACAAAAAACCGGGCAAGTGCGTGTCAGGCCACGCGCTATGTAGGGTTCCGAAGTAGTAAGTTTATCGAGTATTACTCATTAATTGCTTATTCTAACATAGTCGTGATAGTTTTAGTTGTATTATAAATTCATCATATTATAACCTATTTTTCTGAATTTTTTCTGTTGTCCAACTCCAACCATATAGCCAGCAGGGAGGAGACGCTTGACTGTAATCAAAATTAGCACTGCCAAATATTTAGCAAACGGACCCCCAATTCTAAATAATTATGGTCTTAGAAGACCCATAATATTTTTGGAAGACCTTTTCAACGATACCCCATACTATAGGGTCTGTCTATAGGGTACGCAACGAAGCCAACGAATAAAAAATTCATCCCCTCACGTTACCTGAGGTATCCTGAAAAAATTTTTTTTCCAAACTTTATTCTACGATTCTGGATTTTTTAAAATATGTCTATCCATGCCAAATTAAAGCTTTCTAGCACTAAGGGTCTTGGCGCTTTGCTTCGGATAGACGGACGGACGGACATGACGAAGCTATACTATAAGGGTTCTGATTTTACTTCAGAGCCCTAAAAACTATGACTTTTTCACAATTTCTAGGCAACTTACTTAAGGATTATAGATAGATATAATATTGAAAACGGCCGCTAGTATAACTGCATTCTGTAGTATCTTACATAATTAATTTTATACATATCTCGTATCTATCCATGACATTAATCTATAGGTCCGAGGCTGTCTTTATGGTTGGTTCCCTTTACGTCGAGTCTCTTTACGTCGAGTCTCGTTACGTCGAGTCTATGAGCCTATTGTGGTTTCATATTTTGTTTCATATTTTGAAGTACAGTCAGGTTCAAATATTTTATATGTTTTTGTATTGGAATCTACTGAATTACTTAAAATAACTTATTATCTTTTAAAAAGTATATAAACCATTAATATACTGAAAATGGCCCCTTGGTAATTTTACATAAAATTACAATATTTTAAAGTTAGGTACTGTAATGCAAAAAAGAAGCTCGTTATTTGGGTTGTTCTACAAGCTTAGGAAGAAACTGAGTCTTATTTCGGCCTCATATTTTTTGTAGACTCTAGTTGTGAAATTTAATACTACAAAAAAAGATGTGGATGTACTAATTTTCATCTTTATATTATCTTCGACTTGAAGAATGTTGCAATAATATACTTACGCCAAATTCTTGATTATGACATCAAATCCAAAAGTATTTCTAATGTCTCTTGTCTCAGTTACCAATCAGTACTAACTAATAGCATTGTTAGCTCAGACGTCAAGCCATTATCTAAAGTTAGTGACACATTACTAATCTGTGTACAAAATCGCTAGTATCGCAACTGGTTAATATGTAACGTGAGGCTAAATCGATGTTATCGCTTGCCTTACTGTATCGCAAGCATGTTACTCACTTTCTGTAACGAATAACCCTAAAAGGTTATTGTGGAAGCGTACATAATTTATACTTCATTGTTAAACGACTTGTACTTTGTACTTGGGTTGCATTTTTTTGTGAAAATTGCTGACAAACTAGCCACTTAAGTCTTAACCGTCACTACTCAAGTTACCGTCGCCCACGTACTACATAAGCAAGCACCAAGACAAGCAGCAGCAGAAAGAAGTGATAAATATTTTTTTTTATGGAAATAGCCGGCAAACGAGCTGACAATCCACCTGATGGTAAGTGGCTATCATCGCCCATGGACATCAGCAACACCAAAGGCATCACTGATGCGTTGCCGGCCAAGAAAGACAGAAGAAAAAGAAAGAAAGAACTGGCTCTCAAGCCCCCAGCTGGAACACGACGAGTCGTTTGCCGGCTGACTCATGCTCGAAATATCGCCAAGGATCGTCAAAATATCGTCATTTCATTCCACGTTTCATGAAATGGCTGTTTTCGTTTGATTAACTTTAATTATGTGGCTATATAACGTTTTTAACTCTGCTCTTATATTGACAAAATCAATGAAAGCAGGTGATTCAAAAAGTAAACAAAAGATGATAAATTACTTGGACACTTCCTTATCACAGCGTGTCACAGCGCACGGTAATCGGTTAGTATTGATTGAAGCACGTCCGACACTTGAATCATTCGCTGAACTAATCGATACCCTAGTCCTAGTGCATATTAAATGTGCGAACTACTAGTAACTTCCAGGATTTCTCACCTGTAGAAAGGAGAACCCCAGTTTCCATAGAAACTCAGGCCTAAGTAGACAAGACTGGAAATTGGCTGTTAATTAGATTATTGCAAAAAGTTCAATTTCTCCAATTTTCACGGCTGCCAGCAATGGCCAACTAAGGAAATCCTAGAATGAATCACCTTAATTATAGGTTATGATTATGTCATACTCGTGTCACAGTGCTATTTAATATGTATGTTACACTTACGTTGGCGGGTGTCTATTATAATATCTACTACTTCAATGGTTTTCACCCAAAACGAATGTCATAAAAAGGTTGTATAATAAAAGCTATTGCATATTTCAAGAGATTTTATTAGTTATCATTATAATATATTAATATTTCGTGTAGTTGTGCAGGAGGCGTTATATTTCGTTAGTACCTTGCCCAATCAAGATACCATAATATACTCATTGTAAGTATGGCCACAGCAACTTCCTGATCTTCTAAAGATGTATAGGGTACGTTATCCAGTGTTCAGGACTTATTCTGAACCTTTGTCAGTCACAAAACAGGCGATTAAGGAGTCCATATTCATATAGTATTGGTTTGCAAGAAATTGTAGCGAAACTGCGAAACACATTCACCAAAACACAAGTACGAAAGCGAATAGGTACAATAGAAAATTAAAATCACTGTCGATGAGTTTCAATAGTAAATAGGACTCCAAATACGCTGAAAATATTTGATAGTAAAAATATACAAGAACACGCGTAGAAAGATGAAAGATCGATGACAAATATGACAATACAGTGGTGTTATTTATAAATACTATGGTTACCAAAATGACATTATTAGGGATTACATCATCATTGTTGTCAATCGATTAATCGATGTCAAAATATTCGAAATGTAATTTAATAAAATTACCGTAACGATTGAATGGTAATTATAATATATTACATAGTTTTGATTTATATGGAATACGAAAATATGTAAAAAATAAATTAATATTATAATTATAATCACTAAATAATACATAAAATATATTATTATGTTCCATCAATCGATAATTATCAATCGATTCAATCGATTATAAAATCGTATGTAATGAGGTAAATACTGTGAAAACTTTTTTGCATTATTTTGTTCATTTGGCAAGAGCAGCTGAAGCTAAGATTTAAATATGTTTATCTTATAAATAAGACGAATTTTTTGGTATATAGTTTACTCTTGTCTAGTTCGATGTTCTAACACAGATTACATATGGTTCGGGGCCGAAAATTGGGGATCTCCTTTGCAAAAATCTATACATATAATATGTAGTTAAATTACATAGGTACTAAACTTGCAACTGACATAATAGAAGAAAAAGAAAAAATGCAATGATTTATTTATAATTTTTACATATACATAAATAAATAATATAACTTTCAAACGTAAAACTATAATGATAATTCAAGGTCGAATTTCTACCAGACTGGATAAAAAAAATTATAAAGCGTCTTAAAACTACATTTTCGCCATTAAAAAAAAGATTCAATTGTAAATTGTTATTATGTTATGTTATTCCTCTACCTCCGCGTTTCTTGAACGACTGTGTCCTCTACCCTTAGGTTGTCTGGTAGAAATCGCTATTACAGCGATAAGACCGCCTATTGTGTCTTTAATACTCAAATTGTAATATTTTATGTACTTCTAGTGTGCACAATAAAGAATATTGTATTGTATTGTATGTTATGTTATTAAGATAATAATCAGTATTAAGACGTGGTTAAGTCAATGTTATGGTTAGTTACGGCTGCATTCCTTACAGTAAGTACAGTGCTTGCTATATCGAGTGTAAAGCTTCGTGTTTGTGGCCAATTTTTTCGCCACCGCTCGTTCAATGCTCGGTAGCGTATGTAGCCGTGGACCTAGCGATAAGCGCTGGGCGTTTAGAAATATAATGTACTTGTGCGGTTGGGAACACTTAGTTGTGCCGTACTCTAGTTGTGCGGATTTAGTTGGTCTGTTAGGAAACCGCGTAATTATGTGTGTATTAAGGAGAATTTTAGTGGAAGATGATATTTATTGCAAATGTGATATATGATAAAATTAAAGAAAATTTGTATGTATGCTCTACGTTAAGTCGTTCTGAGATTGCCATAGTTTTTACAATTTTTTGTTTAACTTGCTCTGTTCGTTAATTTGCTAGCAATAATTACATAGGTAATATGTAATCGCTAAATCTTGTAAGCTAAATTAGAACTACTTCCTTTCATCCTAATATGGATAGCCTTAGGGATCGATAATTACAATAAAAATACAATTATATTCCTTCTCTTTGCATGCGTATATTTTCAATAATACAATATTTTGTTATTTTCCAAGCTTGACAATGAATGACAATAATGTTTGTTTATTTGTTATCCTCTAATATCATAGTAACCAAAACAGGGTTGCTCATCTACAATGTACAGTCACGTGTAATAATATGTATACATTGTCACGTTCTCAAAAATATCTAAACTTGTAACAATCCAGAAAGAAGTGAACAACAATTCGTTCAAAATTAAGTAACCATTAAACGATGTCAAAATAAGGTATACACGTTTATTCCACATTAATGTAATCGAAACAAAATCATAAATAAATTCACACTTCGAATATCATTTTTAACTATCCATGACAATTTCTATAACATGTATACAATTGTACACATGTAATAGACATTGTCATGGCTACATTAAAATGATATTGGAAGTGTATACTTACTTTTGCCGTTTTTGTAACTTCCTTTCAAACCTAACCTTCCAAACTAGGCTTTTTATTTAAAATTTAGTTAAAATTTACCAAAATGCTTAAGTAATTAAGTAGGCTGTGAGCAAGTCGTAAACTTCTTTGCGTTGTTGATCATTAGTTTTTAGTAAACCAAAGGGCATTCAAGATTTATTTTAAGATATATGAATATTTTAATTTATATTTATTGTTTTAATATTTAATTGTTAAAATGTAATTTCTACCAATAACTCATACTGCATACATTGTGCCTTATTTTATTACTATAGTATCTATCCCTTTTTCATTTTAATTTTTACCCACAGCGGAAGGAACGAAACGAACGCGGTATATGCATTAGGGTTTAGAGGTTGTTTGTTAGTTAGTTTGTATGTATGTATGTATGTTACCGTTTTTTATGAAAACTACTGAGCCAATTTCATTGCAGTTTTTTGCATTCAAAAGGTATCACTAAAGAGCGGGTTTATAGATATATTTTATGTCGGTATGCCACCAGAGGGCGCTGCAGTAGCGTGATACGAGGAGGGGTTTTTCAAAATTTGTATTTTTATCCTCTGCTGTCTGTACCTACACGCTGCTAACTATTCCAATTTTTTGTAATACGCTTTTATACACACCCTCGTAGTAAGTTTTTACCTGTATCGTAGGTGGCATAGATGACACATAACACATCCCAATAACACCTATGACTCGAGTACCAACAAATATTTAACTGTTTCATAAATATGTGCCCCAGCCGGGAATTGCACCCGGGAATCTAATCACTTCGCAGGCAGAGTCGCTCTCGCTACCAACTAGGGTACAGATAATTTCTACTTGGAAATTTGCAAGTATAATAATAATATCCAAATTCCCAATAAAACAATCAGGACGCCTTTTTATTAGTACAACATTAATTAAGAAAGTTACACGTCTTATTTTGAATTGCTTTATTTACAAAAAAAATCCTTTCTCCAAATTAATTAAGTACGCCGTAAATATGCTCACCAAAATGTGGCACTTTCATTGGTCCAATTGGACCAAGGCTACCACAAAGTATGTATTTTATTTTTAACCGAATTCAAAAAAAGGAGGAGGTTCTCAATTCGACTGTATTTCTTTTTATGTTTGTTACCTCAGAACTTTGGACTGGGTGAACCGATTTGGATGATTCTTTTTTTAATCGAAAGCTGGTGCTTGTGGTGTAGTCCCACATAAAGGAGAACCCCAATTTTCGGCCTCGAACCATATGTAATCTGTGTTAGAACATCGGACTAGACAAGAGTAAACTATATACCAAAAAATTCGTCTTATTTATAAGATAAACATATTTAAATCTTAGCTTCAGCTGCTGTTGCCAAATGAACAAAATAATGCAAAAAAGTTTTCACAGTATTTACCTCATTACATACGATTTTATAATCGATTGAATCGATTGATATTGATCGATTGATTTAAAGATTAAAGATTTATTAAAAGTTTTTAATTTTCATTTTAAGAATATTTATTGTATACTAACCAAACATATGGACTATGGTCTGAAATAAAATATTATTATTATTATAAAAACAGTTTTACAATAGACATAATATGATTGTAAACAACGACAATAGTTGAGACTGTGTCGCCGCTGTTTACGCCCACCTCGGAGAAGCAAGAAATACAAAAAATACCTTAAATCTATTACAATGACATATTTGTGTGGATGTGTGTGTGTGTGTGTGTGTGCGTTTGTGTATGCATGCGTGTGTGTGTGTGTGTTTGTTTGATGGAACATAAAAATATATGTTATGTATTATTTATTGATTATAATTATAATATTAATTTATTTTTTACATATTTTCGTATTCCATATAAATCAAAACTATGTAATATATTATAATTACCATTTAATCGTTACGCTAATTTTATTAAATTACATTTCGAATATTTTGACATCGATTAATCAACTGACAATAAAGATGATGTAATCCCTAATAATGTCATTTAGGTAACCATGGTATTTATAAATAACACCACTGTATTGTCATATTTCTCATCGATCTTTCATCTTTCTTTAAAAACGCAAGTTACAATGTTTGGCGAAAATGCCCAACTATAAATTTTTTGAAGGTAGTATGAATAATACGCTTTAAAAATTATTATAACACTAGCTATTACCCGCGACTTCGTACGCCGAAAATAAAGATCCCTTCATTATAAAACATGTTTTTCGTAAATTGACTAACGAATAGTTTGCAAACAGACCACTCAATCGAAAAATGGACTTAGCAGACCCATATTATTTTTGAGAGACCTTTTCAACGATGCCCCGCACTATGGGGGAAAAAAATGATCCCCATAATACCTCTAGGAGAGGTACCCTAAAAACATATTTATAAAAATATTATTCTACCAATTTAAAGTTTAAATAAACATGTATATTCTTGCTAAATTACAGCTTTATAGCACTAAGGGTATCTGCGATATGCTACGGACGGATGAATGGATGGACGGACGGACGGGTATGACGAAACTCGGAAACTATGAGAATTCTGTTTTGACTTCGGAACCCTAAAAAGAGTCATAAAAGGCGCTTCATAAATAACGAATCAATCAACTACATATAGCAAAATTTTACCTTATCTCTCAGGAACAGGTTTATTTTCCGGATAAAAAGTATCTTATGTCCTTTCCCGACCTCAATTCTATATCTGTACCAAACATCAAAATCGGTTCAGTGATTTAGGCGTGAAAGAGTTATCCCTCAGGAACAGGTCTATTTTCCGGGATAAAAAGTATCCTTATGTTCTTTAGCTCAGTTCTATATCTGTACTAAATTTCATCAAAATCGGTTCAGTGGCTTGAAAGAGTTATCCCTCAGGAACAGGTCTATTTTCCGGGATGAAAAGTATCATATGTCCTTTCCCGAGCTCAATTCTATATCTGTACCAAACATCCAAATCGGTTCAGTGATTTAGGCGTGAAAGAGTTATCCCTCAAGAACAGGTCTATTTTCCGGGATAAAAAGTATCCTATGTTCATTCCCGAGCTCAATCCTATATCTGTACTAAATTTCATCAAAATCGGTTCAGTGGCTTGAAAGAGTTATCCCTCAGGAACAGGTCTATTTTCCGGGATAAAAAGTATCATATGTTCTTTAGCTCAGTTCTATATCTGTACTAAATTTCATCAAAATCGGTTCAGTGGCTTGAAAGAGTTACCGCTCAGGAACAGGTCTATTTTCCGGGATAAAAAGTATCATTTGTCCTTTCCCGAGCTCAATTCTAATCAGTACTAAATTTCATCAAAATCGGTTCAGTGGCTTGAAAGAGCTATCCCTCAGGAACAGGTCTATTTTCCGGGATGAAAAGTATCATATGTCCTTTCCCGAGCTCAATTCTACGAGTATATCTGTACCAAACATCAAAATCGGTTCAGTGATTTAGGCGTGAAAGAGTTATCCCTCAGGAACAGGTCTATTTTCCGGGATAAAAAGTATGATATGTTCTTTATGATATGCTCAGTTACATATCTGTACTAAATTTCATCAAAATCGGTTCAGTGGTTTAGGCGTGAAAGAGTAGCAGACAGAGTTACTTTCGCATTTATAATATTAGTATAGATTGAGAAACGAATTAAAATAAACTGATTATATAAGCTCTTGTTTTATTGCAGTGGTCAACCAAAGGCTGAGATGATAATTAATAAAATTATTGTTGATAAAATTATTTCTTTGTTTCGCAGATTGGCTTCAACCCATTAATGGCCACTACTGGGCACGGGTCTCTCCTCTTGAGGAGGCTTAGAGTATACTCCACCACGCTGCTCCAGTTTTGGAGGGGTTAGTGGGCAACCCGAGTGTCGGAAGTTTTCAAACCGCCCGAGGGCCTCCGACATGGCTTAACGACTGTTATGTTACGATAACAACCGGGACCGACGGCTTTACGTGCATTCCGAAGCACGGAAACGCTCAAAAAATTTTTGCCACTAGCGGTCACCCATCCAACTACCGACCGCGCCCGCTGTTGCTTAACTTTGTCGATCGCTTAGGATCGACGCAAGCCGCAGCGATGAGCGATTAATAAGAGTAAATTTAAAATATTTTCAAAAAAATAATATTTTAATAATAATTATGGATCAATATAAATTGAATCACAACAGCCTAAAAGGGCTTATTTGCAAAATCAGTAAATATCTTTAAAAATTAAATTGCCTATGACTGTATTTGTCATGATCACTGAATTCGACTAAAATAATGAGTAAAGTTACAAAAACGGCAAAAGTAAGTATACACTTCCAGTATCATTTTAATGTAGCCATGACAATGTCTATTACATGTGTACAATTGTATACATGTTATAGAAATTGTCATGGATAGTTAAAAATGATATTCGAAGTGTGAATTTATTTATGATTTTGTTTCGATTACATTAATGTGGAATAAACGTGTATACCTTATTTTGACATCGTTTAATGGTTACTTAATTTTGAACGAATTGTCGTTCACTTCTTTCTGGATTGTTACAAGTTTAGATATTTTTGAAAACGTGACAATGTATACATATTATTACACGTGACTGTACAAATGTAGGGTCGCTACACATTCATTTATGAAAATAGGCTTACACTATGGTCTTGAAATTTCACATATCGCTTTGATTCCGATGACGGTGATGATAATTCGCTCAGGATCCAGATACCAAAAACTTGTTTCAGTGTGAACAGTAAAGAAATTAATGTCATACAATTGTGTCGTAATTTCTGTCGTAGTGTAAAGGTAAGCCAAGCGTCAGAGCTGATTCCCGACAAGTGGGAATGGCGTCTGATTAAGTAGATACAATGCTTGGATTGGAGGAAAGAAACTGAAAGGATAAGGAGATTGCATTTTTTCAACATTCTTATAGACTACACTTTCACAAAACACATTATATTTTTACAGCGTTGTAGCTACATTGTTTTTATTTTTTAATTTGATGATGATTAATTTGTAATTGAAATAACAAACTGTCTCGTAACAAAAGTAGGTCATATGTTATAATACCCGCTGCCGCTGCGTTACTCGGACCACAAATATACAGTTAGGGGCCCTGACCAGGTCCGTATGATTTAATAGATCCATCCGTCCGGATGTGCCGCGTGACGGTATTATCCGCCCAAATTAAACACACCGCATTTCGTGTTGTTTATATTGCTAGCAACTACATTATGTATTTAACTAGTCATAACATTTTTTTAGACGAGGCTTATTTACTAAACAATCTTGGCTTTTTTTATTGAGATCTAATAAATGTTAATTTATTCTTAAATTATTTTCGTTTGTGTACTACTCGTACATATTTCGTTTTGGGGCCTATTATGCCCTTACTTAATCTTCTCATTGTAATCCTATACATGAATGATGATATTTTAGGTGTGCCCTTACATACCTACCTTATCTTATGTTACCCTTATAGTAAAAGGAGAAATACAATATTTATGCGTTATGCCTCCGCCGGGCGACGAATCCTAATCTCAGGTCCGAACCCCACGGGAGGTTCCCTTAGGACCGGACGTCGCAAACCCCTACTTCTCGAGGTGTGGAGCTTTCACTCCACCTCGTAAAACATATTGTCTTCTCGGCTGTGTCTCTTCAGGCTCGCTCCTTGGCCCTATGAAGCTGTTAAGGCCGCTAGGGCCAACATCAACTATCTATTCGAAAAAAGTCCCCTTTATTGTACTACAGTTAATATAGTTTGTTGTTATTAACATCTGTAATCGGTCGGCTAACATAATAGTGCTAATGCATAGTTATGCATAGTTGATGTATTATAATTGTCGTTACGTGAGCCGGCTCGTCTCGCCTCGCGTGGCTATTAATAGACGCGTCAGGTGTTACAGGACTTTGTTGAATGGACGATTTTACATACACATACATATACACATAGGTCATACATAATTTGTTACAATTAAACTGCTCTAAATAATTAAAAATCTTTCTTTGACGTAAGTTATGAATTTTCTCTGCGAATTCCATTACTTACGTTATTTTTGGTTTCGGTAAATATGATTTCCAGTATGTATTTCAAATTCCGCGAGCATTCATCTTTAGGGACTGATGAATATATTGCAAGGAGGACAGAAATAAAATATATTTCATATCAATTTATTAACACATTCCAATAGGAACGCCACAGACATGTATCTATGTCTGTGAGGAACGCATACTGTTGAATAGAATGACATAATAATGTATAGAAAGAATAGAGAGCAAAAGAGACGAGCGCTATTCTAAATTCAAACGCTGTTCAGGGTTGTGGTACTTGCAGTTCTGGATTTGTCAATAGAAATGGACATGGGGCGGCGAAAATTTATTGGCCTACACTCATAAAAAATATAAATCCGGTTCAGGGTACTTGTGGTCCAATATCTTAACAGAGACAAAAAGTATTTTATTGATAATAACAGCGAAATTCGTAATAATCTGTTCAGCCTTTTTTAAATAGTAACAAACCTAAAAACTGTCGTATTTTAACATTAGTATAGTAATACAGTGTGTCATTAAGATGATCATACCGTGCGCGTGATAACCTATAATTAAGCCTACTTAATGTAGGCTTAATGTAGCCTACTTAATGTAGGCTTAATTATAGGTTAAGGTTTTAAGCTTACGACTTACGCAATGACTTACAATTAGTTCTAATCTCAGATTATAGAATAAGAGGTTGTAATCATAATGTAATTGTCTTGTTGGTTACTCTAATAAAGTAAAATAAAATTAAAAAACGTACTAACATGCATAGATTGAATATGTCGGCTCAGTTAGTACTTAGTTCCCATAAGAGTCCTGTAAGGCTTCACGGGCAATTTTCCACGCGATCGACGGCGATCAACTCACATGGTGCCGGATACGGTTACCAGTTTTGTTGCCGACCAGCTGTTTAGGAACAGGGATGTGTGGAGCATAAACGTAGCCGAAATTATCGGATATCGGACATTCCAAATAAACATTTGGATTTTGTTTTTTATAATTTTGATTAAAATATTTTTATGTGAATGTAATGTTTATAAGGGGCAAAAAGATTTATATTTGATAAATTATTTTTATTAATAATTAAATGTTGATGACTGACAATGACTGACAATGGCATCCATGAGAAAATCTCTTTTTGCATTAAGTATGTGCGCGACAAATGGACGAATAACTCAATATCACGCCAACCGATTTCGATGATTCTTTTTTTATTGGAAACGGTGTACTTAATTTGAAGTCGGTTATTTGTTAAAATTTTAGATTATTATTTCTTTCTTTCAAAATATTATTCCTATATCCGTATCCGTATCCCTGTCCCTATCCCTATCCAGATCCGAAACACGGCGTTGTTGTCGGCTTTGTCTTTACATACAGTCAACGATCAATTGTTCCTTTGTTACATAGAAAATTAGATTCCGAATTGTCGCCGTAGACGGTAGAAAGTGTAGATAAAGAGTAGTGGTAGAAATATACCCGGATCTTATTTTTTTAAAGATTTAACCTTACTTTTTGAGTTTCTTTTAATATCTATGTTACTGTTTTCTGTGCTTCTTGTCAGTTATCGCTTGTCACGTCCTATAATATAACAAAGTTATATCTAATACAGGGCGGTAACAGTAGTCACAATTTGGTTTTCAATAAGATAAATATAAATAATACAGTATTTTTCGTCCAATATTTGAATAAAACAGGCACTCCCAACAAGTAGCTATCGCCCTATATTTTATGTACAGCAGTGCATACAGTTGATATTGTGAATTGATGTCGCCATTGTTGGCCGGTGGAAACAATGCTCGTATCTATCCAATAGTTCGTATTTTGTTTTGTTTGTGGCCGCGATTCGTATTGTAACGTTCATAATCAATTCACGAAATAGTAAAATAAATGATAATGATGAATTGATGATATCTATTATTATGAGGTATACAATTATTGTATACCGACCGAGCGTACGTTCTACGTACCTCTGAACTTATTGGTTGATTTTCTTCAATAAAAATGTATTTTATTAACTTCTCGCTTAATTCCGTTTAGATTGTTAGAAATTAGTAACGTTCGCAAATACTTACCGCGTCTGTAATTATTGCTTATGGATTTTATTAGGCGTTGATCTTTTTTTTTATTTTCATATTACTTAACTATTGTATTAATAAAACTTCCTTGTATTAATTTATGGTGTAAAAAATCTAAAATAACTACCAACTGTCATGTTAGTTACCGTAAACTAACTTTACTTTTTTTGACTAGTTTTTGTCAGTAGCGGAGAATTATTGATTTTGTTAAAGAATCTCTAATTCGCAAAATGTCCAATGGTCGAATTTGCAAAATTTGACTTTGCCTTTAATAAAATCTTGTCAAATAGTATCAGTAGTAGACAAAGAGTACGTCCATAACCCAATAGCAGAAACTTCATCTGGTAATCCTTTGGTCGAAAGCAGTTGACCCCTTAACCCTTAACTGGTCGGTAAGAGTTGACCGCGTTGACCTGAGACCTGCAGGCTGCACTGTGTACACCTCCCAACTCTGGTGTTGGTGTATTGACCGCGCCCGCACAAGTGCCATTGGAATCTCAGTGACCTAGTAATGGACACGAGTGGGGCAGCTTCTGTGTTCCGAGACTAGGTTAATCTTTCTATGTGGGTTCTCGAGGGTTAAAATAATTGTCACCTCTGTGACATTGACTTACTCGTATAAATGTGGATTTTTGAGGGTTCCTAATAACCCTTAACTGGTCGGTAACAGTTGACCGCGTTTACCCACGACCTGCAGGCTGTGGTGCACAGTCCAACCTTCCCAATACAGTGGTGTTGGTGTATTGACCATGCCCCAACAAGTGCCATTGGAATCTTTGTGACCTAATAATGGACACGGGTGGGCGGTTTCTGTATTCCAAGGTTAAAGGTTCTGTCAGTTTTCAAGGGTTTAAAAACATTGTTACTTGTAACGTTGACATATAAGGTGTTTTATTTTTAGGGTTCCGTACTTGAGAAGAAAAAACTGATCTTTTCAGAAACGCTTTGTGGTCTGTCTGTCCGTCTGACAAAAGATATGGTCGTTGACCTAGATTCATGAAAATACAGCACAAATCTAACTTTTCTGCTATAGTATTTCTATGAATAAAAATATCAATATTAGACTTCTAATATTATTCAGTGTATTATATGGAAATGTGTGCTTCTACTCTCTAGTGACATTTCGTCTCATACCCTTATTATATGACCTGGATTCACTAATGACGCCTCCAGCACTCATTAGAATTTGATTATATATAGAACGATTTCAATAAAGGTTCGCTTTCACACAGAATTTGATTCCAAATCGGAATGAATTGAAATTAATCAATTGGAAATAAATAGACGGCGTTCCATTATCGTGTCGGTAAGATAACACTGTTAACATTTATGTTAAGCGCCTTCTTGTTTAATTGTGTAGAATGATCTTGTTATGGTAGGTACAGTCAGCTATTTATTTCGTTAAGATTAAAACAATTTATAACTAAATAATGTAACATCTACTCCATTATTTTACTGCTCTTATTTGACCAGTAAAATCAGTTTATATCTACTCTGTTCGTGTTAAATATTTCTTTTTTTTTCTTTCTTTTTTGGCCGGTAACGCATCGATTGCCTTTGGTGTCGCTGATGTCCATGGACGACGATAGCCACTTACCATCAGGTGGATCGTCAGCTCGCTTGTAGGCTATTTCCAAAAAGAAAAAAGTTACTGGAGGAGTAACTAATAATTGTATAAGGTACTTACATGAATTTGTAAAGAATTGCCGATTATAATTAGGGAGGAGGCTCGAATTCTAACCTCTAGTGAAAGGTTCGAAATTCACCACCAGTGCTGGTGTTAGAGCCACTAACATGCCAGGCAACAATATTGTGGCGCCCACATAAGAAAATCAAAATCGAGCTTTTTTTGTTCAAAAAATTTTTTGCTGGACCAATGGGAACGTTTATTAAGAATTTTATTTTTCCTTTTTTCTTGCTCCTCACCCCAAATGCGCTCTTCCAAATTTGGCGCCCTGGGCCGTCGTCCCACCGCGCCCCCCTAACGCTGGCACTGGCCACCACAGTGCACATAACGAAAAGACAATTAAGTTTTAATTAAATCGTGGTTGCACTACGTAACCGAGGCTCGCCCGGCCCGGTCTAATTCCCCATTGCATCGTTCCATTAGCTAGTAGCTACTAACGATATAAGTAGATAGTCATATCTGTATGGAGCATTTAGAAAATTAAAACTTTATTAAAGTGAAACTTGACGTTGTGAAAGCTTAACAAAAAGTAGCCATGGATTCCTATCATGTCCTCTATGTAGTATTTATTTACTCACGTGTACCAATAAGCCTGACGTTTTCTTATATTTCACAAGCATTTTCCTTTAGACCATTGAGGACTGTCTGAATACGCTAACTCTGGGTAATGATGCCAAAGACCAGCGTGACGAAATTGACCATTGAAGTTCTGTATGGTCACCAAGACCTTTTGAATATACCGTAGGATATTCTTTGGTTCCAGATTCCTGATTTGATCAGGCTGGCTGGCGTCCTTCCATACACGTAATACAAGTTAATTAAAGTATGGCTTGCTAGTAGATATCACGCTTCTATCAAGCGTTGAATATATTCACGTGTTTCGATTGCAGTCTGCCAGTTCAAGCAGGACCCCCGGTCGCCCGGTCCTTTCCTGACCATTGAGTAAGATGCCTTTGGGGGAACCATTTACTATGAGAAGGATCGTCTGCTTCTTTATCAGTTATTTAAATAAAATATAATACCTAGTTAATTGATGCGTTGTAAGATAACTTATGTCAAACGGAATTTGTTGTTTTTACTATTAGTTACGTACCTATTTCATGTATAATAAACTTTTAAGACGAGCTCAAACATTTATCTACGTCTACCGCGACAGGGGGTCGAACCCGGAACCGCTCATAAATCAGGGTCACTAGTCACCAAAAAATAAATTCATTTTGTAGTATAGTTCATATTTCACAAACCACGTGTACCTAGTTCTAAAGAAATGTACCGAATCGGTAGTAGGTAATTAGCATGGCGAATGAGCCGCGGTACTGAACTTACAGGCTGCTTAAAGTGCATAATAGAAACCGCCTCGGGATTGTTTCCTGTGTGAAGTGCAATTCAGCTGCAAGTCGCTAGAGGGCGCTAGTTGCTGAGGGAAATGCACTGAGGGCTTGAGGGTAGGATATTAATACGGATGGAGTTCAATCAGGGCTTAAGATGTAAAATGAAAAAAAATGAAAGATGTTAATGGTCTTTGTGACCAGATAGTATAACAATATACCATATTATTATGTCAGTACAAACATAATATATTATTATGGTATTTTTAAATGTCTGTAAATATCTAAATTTAGTTTTCTTTGTGGTTTTAATACCTGCCATCAATTCTTTCGTGAACTTTTGTTTCGTGAACTAATAAATTATTCTTTATTTCAGGTAAATTTAACATCCAATGCACAACGTTGTTAACAGATACGGTTATTTCGTAAGTACAAAATATTTTTAAAGTATATTGTTGTATGAAATAAAAATCTATCTGCGATCAGTTTAATGACCATCATCATTTTTCACCGACTTCAAAAAAAGGAGGAGGTTCTCAATTCGACTGTATTTTTTTATGTTTGTTACCTCGGATCTTTGGACTGGGTGAACCGATTTTGATGATTCTTTTTTTAATCGAAAGCTGGTGCTTGTCGTGTGGTCCCACATAAATTTGAGCGAGATCTGACAATGGCATCCATGTCAAAAGCATATGTCTTATATTTGCATTAAGTATATGCGCGATAAATGGACGAATAACTCAATATCATGCCAACCGATTTCGATGATTCTTTTTTATTGGATGTACTTCATTTGAAGTCGGTTATTTTTTTGTTAACATTTTAGATTATAACAATACAGCAGCAACCAACGGTCTCACGGGATTGAGTATCTCGTAAAGTTAATTACATTACTCCAAGGAAGGAAATACAATATTTAAGTATTTATAATCTATATCATAATCTGCACGGATATCGAATCTAAAACCCATGCTCATAACACAGCTTTCTATTTCAAAATATTCGATCGTCCATTGAAGTATTATTATTTTTTTGAAAGCCGACGGCTTGAATGAAGCTCGCGCTCGCGTCAGTCGCGACTTCTCCACGAGAAATGTTTCTCCGTTCACATTTTGAACCCGCTTGACCCCACCGTCCTCACCTGTACGTATTCACCATGATGCGGACGGTTTTATCTCGTAGACTTGGGGATCGTTTACATTTATCTGGAACGCGACGGTGCGATACGGTCGTGTGATAGTGTAATTAAAAGGTGTCAAGGGACACCCGGATGGAACGAAGTTCCTTTCGATTTAAGTATTGTTTTACGCGCTCAGCAGTGTGATTCAGCAATATGAAACTAGATGGCGCTGTACAACTTTCTGAATCACGCTATTGAGATTCTTTGGCCCTAACATAAGTAAAATAGCAAAAAGTGTCGTGACAACTTTTCGTAAGAATTTTTTCCGTCTAGCCCCCTTTCACAACGCGCGATAAGGAACTTCGTTTCAATAAATATCTATCTAAAATGTATTGGGCTGGTCTGGTGGAGAAAGCACCACGAATTAGTAAAATAAAAGCCTAATAAATCAATTGCTTTTTTGTAAAGTGATTTATTTTGGAGAAAATGTCCCTTAAATGCAACCTTATTTCGATTTTAATGATGTGTAATTTTTATTTTATTGTATTGTTTCTTTTAAAAGTAGATACTATTCATAAAAATACAAATTTTCAAAACAATACTAAATCAATCTGGATCGATGTCAGAACACCTTTCTCAAACGTATGGTATTACTACTCTACTAAGTAGCGGATTATCATTATGAGAAATATGTATGTAGAAAGACCGAACCGAATGCGCTAACCCCGAACATGTATGAAGCCACCCTTACGAACACCGCGATCTACCGTTTTATCTCGACCTAAATGATTTCAGAACATCTTCATATCGCCGCGAGCTTATCAGATTGCAATTCGAACTTTATGTCGTAAACAATAAGATCCAATACGATGTTAGTGGTTTTGCTCGGTTAGTTATCGTTATAAATATTTATTTTAAAGTTATTTTTAATGTAAGGGCGTTTTAAATGCAATAGCATTTAACATAACCGTATTGGGTTGAGTTATTACTTATGTTTGTGAAAATGATGTGGAAACGATATGGTTATCATGAAAAGCGTTAAGTGGTTACTACAGCCCATGTACTTTTCGAAGTTCGGAATATAAACGCATCACACATCTGGAGTAGGATCTCCCTTTAGAAAATATACCTAGGTCCTAGGACACAAAAAAATCTTTATTCAGTCTATCATTTACATAATGGTTATACAGTTGATGAAGCAACCTAGTAAGTATAAAAATTTTACACTTGTAGGATGCCCCGCTCTTCCTTAACAAAAACATTACATAATAGACTGCAAGAACAAAAAGAAACTTCTAAATATAACAATGTAGGTACTTATAATAGTAAGTAAATATATATATCTAGGGAATGCGCCAGGATGTGTAAATGTGTGTGTGTGTGTGTGTGTGTGTGTTTGTGTGTATATAATATATATTATGTGTATGTGTTTGTGACGGTTCTTTTACAAAAAAATTCGATTCCCAGCTGGAGCAGATATTTATGTGACAGATAAAATATGTTTGTACTATAGGTCGTGCAAAGCTTGGAAAATTGGCTTCACCAGATTGGGTGCTGTCTTCTTTGACTTCTTACGACACACTGATATGGTCGTATGGAATTAGGGTCAGTATTTTTTTTGTGTTGACCATAAACAGCGACACAGATAATCCTAGTGCGGCGGTATGAGTGTGTACGTTTTTATATTTAAGGTCGTAGCCCATCTAAACGACACCGCTCCCACCCAACCAAAGTATGAGAATTCAAATATAAACTTTAAATTGTGCTCTGTAGGTGCAACTATTGAGTGGCAAGGTTGCGGTAAGCTTGCTTCCCGCGCGCGGGCTGCTAATTTTTTTTGTTACTGTAAAGTGCACCTACAGAGCACGATTTTAAGTCTATATTTGAATTCTCATACTTTGGTTGGGTAGAAGCGGTGTCGTGTAGATGAGCTACGACCTTTAGCGTTAATGTACAGTCGACAAAAGAATTAGGGATGCAGGGCACGATTCTAAAACCCTCTGTAACGTTTAATAATTACATAATTATTTACGTTATTATTAATGCTATATGATACCTTTATAGGTACATAAGGTACTTTAAAGGAAAAATTAACTAAGGGATATTGAGCTAACTTTCAGGAGAGCAGTTTAAAATTGGAATTTTTATGTATTTTTTTGTAATCCTCCTTTTGCATATTTTTTTGTAATCCTCCTACCGAAGTACCGACGTTATTCTTACTGTCTTGGAATCCTTACTTTATCATCTATATTGTGGCCTACACAACGACTTTTCTAAAAATTCAACTTTAAACCGCTCTCCTATAAAGTTAGCTCAATGTTGCTTAGTCAATTTTGCCTTTCACGCTTCGATATGTAATATTAAACATAACAGAGGGTTTTAGAATCATGCCCTGCGTACGTAATTCTTTTGCCGACTGTACACCGTGCCTACATGACGCTAAATAAATGAAATGGTTTGTTTATTACTAATGGCTTTTACAGCGTCATTGGGAAAGTTAAAACATGGGGCGTGATCGGATGTTGGATGGGTGGCTAATGGCGATATTTCATTAGCGCGACCCTGCTGCGAAGGTCGCGTCAAGATGTCAATTGTTATGTTGGAAGGCTACCGTCGGCCCAAAGTCGACCCTGAAATGTTTTTATTTACATTAAATCTTAATCATAAAACCTTTAAATGAGCAATTCTTGTATGTATATATATTTTCTGATTCTCGGAAACGGCTCCATCGATTTTCATGAAATTTAGTATGCAGGGGGTTTCGGGGGCAATAAATCGATCTAGCTAGGATTCATTTTTAAAAAATGTCGTTTTATCCGTGTTTTCAGGCAATGAAAAACGGCTACAATAGACTCTTCCTGACATCTATTGGCGAGTAGCTACACTAAAGCTAAAGCAGATGGCGTTGTTAAGCAATACTAAACCGAGCTAAGCTCGGTCATCCGGATATTTTAATTTATGCCGCAAGTACACCTGATGGTAAATGTTGAAGTAATACATAGTTCTTGTTGAAGTAAAACTTCCTTAGGCACGACTTGAGAATAACTCAGATTATTTTTCTGAAGGAAGTATTCGGACGGAAGTATTCCCATATAACTCTATAGTCTATAGTCTGTTGAATGTCAAATGAAAACAAAACCATAAACAAAATTTAAGTACAGACACATAATTCTATTAAGATTACATTGTATCTGTGACAAGTCTATAGATTAATTTAGTATCACGGGGTAACGAATAACGGTATAATAATATTTTTACCGTTTATTAACGGTAAGGATGATACAATATTATACTGAAATGTTTTTATTTACTTACATTAAAATTAAAATATAGCCGCAAGTCACTTGATGGTAAATGTTTGTTTGCCATTGACAAATAATTGTTATTGTTATATAAAACAGATTATATCTTTAATAATTAATTGGTTATGAAAAACCCTAAAAACTAAAACGGACTTTCATAATAACATGAGTACGAATAACATTTGTGCGAGCGGTTACACATGTGCTGCCATCTATCGGAAGCCAATGAGACTTTTTGTGTACTAAAATAGTTTTAATGTCTTGAGATGAAATATACCGTTATAAAATACTGTTCTTTCTTTCGTAAATATAAGTCAGAAAGTTATAATATGTAGGTATTTGATTTCATTTATAAGATTTGGAAATTCAGAAAATTATTTAACAAACAACCTTCATGTTTCGTCAAGCAAGAGTACTGTGAATCCAGTCCTTAGGGTGCTTTTCCACCAGAGATGTGCTATGTTGCGTTGCTATGGATGCGTTTGATATCCACCAATCAAATTCATTGGTGGAAATCAATCAATTTATTGAACCAATCATATTTATTGGATTTCACATCTTCGCAGCATAGCTGCATAGCACATCTCTGGTGGAAAAGCACCCTTATGGATGGATACCTTACAATATAGGTAATTTGCCAATTATTTATAGGAGATTCCATAATTGATAAGCTTTTATCACTTCATTATCTGAAATTATTTATACATGAAGATTGTGTGGTTTAGTTCCGAGCGTAGCCGCTAGAGGGATGGTACAATTGATCGAACTATGGAGTAGATATCTACCACTGGGGAATATTTTCTCAAATTCACATAAATTTTCTTTATCCACAGGGACACATTTCTGAAATTCACATAACAAGCGAAAAGTAGTGATATACTTCTCATAAGAACCATGTGAAAACAGCGTATATAGCACAGACAGTGGTCTATAGCTTCGCCTGAGCATTGGTCCAATTGGACCAATTTACGTGCCGGTCTTACGGTCGTACTGCATCTAGTTTTATAACTAGTCGATTATATATTATGATATTAAAAACTAAACTTATATTAGTACATGTAGTTATGTATGTGTATAAAATAAATGTATTTATTTTGCTGGTAATTATTATACTGTATTAAACAAGTTTTATTAATAGAAAATAAATAAATAAACGTTCACGTGGTGAACGTCGTTTTTAGGGTTCCGAAGTAAAATCGGAACCCTTATATAATAGTTTCGTTAGGTCCGTCCGTCCGTCGTCCGTCTGTTCTTCCGTCCATCCATCTGTCCGAAGAAAAGCGCCGAGACTGCTAGAAAGCTGTGATTTGGCATAGATATACTATATATTTATTAAAACTCCAGAATTATACTCGTACAATAAAATATTGAAAAACATTTCTTTTCAGGGTACCTTCCACCTACCACCTACCTACCTTCCACCTACGTGAGGATGAGTTTTTTATTCGTCACGTAGCTTTTAGTATTGGATATTATTGAAAAGGTCTTTCAAAGATATTACTGGTCTTCTAAGACCATTTTGAAATTAGGGATCTCTTTCTGAAATATTTGGCTTTAAAGTGCTAATTTTGGTTACCGGCTAAACTGGTGGAGTCGGGCAAGTGAAGAAAATCTCAAAAATAAGTTATATGATGAATTTATAAAGAAAACAATCACGGCTATGTTAGCATAAGTAGTTAATGAGTAATAAACGATAAACTTACTTCTTCGGAACCCTACATTGCGCGTCGTCTGACATGCACTCGCCCGGTTTCTTGAAGGATGCAACTGTAAGGATTTTGACCTCATCTAGATAGTATCAACATCAGTAATTACTAAAATACATAATAACATTTTTGTACGCGTAATCCCATCCATCCACATACCTTCACACCATTGTCTATGATGGGTATGCCGGCTCTATAAATCTCATGTGACGCTCGCTTCCTCTGAAGCCGGATCCATCTTATTAAAGTTCGTATCATTTTGATGTAAACATGGCAGAGAGTAAGTCAGGTGCAGAAGTGATTGTTGATGAACGGGATATTAAAATTTTAGTTTAATGCAATACCCAAATATTATAGGTATGTACGACAGTCTACATTTTCTCGTGCTTGTCATCTCGTTTTGGATTGTTATAAATGAATCAATGTCTTTATGGAAATGGCCGACAAACGAGCCGACGATCCACCTGATGGTAAGTGGCTATCGTTACCCATGGACATCAGTTACCCAAAGCATCACTGATGCGTTGAAAGAAAAGAAAGAAAGAGAAGAAAAAGAAATAAAAAACTGGCTCTCAATAGTGACGTTATTGTCATCATAGATAATTATTTTTTTTATTACCCGACCATCTCTTCTTTTTAGGCTGTAAAGTATCGACGATACCATGTTACTGATGTCCATAAATGATAGTGACCACATATTGTCAGGAGGCTCCGCTGCCTTTTTGTCGGCCGTTCACATTAAAAAAATGCAAGTGAATGTTTCCAACCAATTCTCTAAACTGTCGCGAATCTCGCTGAGAAGTCACAGTTGTCGGACGTCTAAATTTCATTCCTCGCATTTCCAACCTCAAGCCATCAGTCGGGGGCGGCGCCGGCATTAGTGTCAGATGAGTTGCGGCGACTCCGACCTTAATTCCACGTGCCGTTATGAAAAGTTAATCCATGCGGAGTCGCCGTATGAGTTCCATTTGCTAAATTTTAATTACTTTACCGATAATATACTTACTCTGGGTTTGAGGTATGTGATTAATGTGGTTCCCTTTTTAGGGTTCCGAAATAAAATCGGAACCCTCATAGTTTCGTCATCTTCATCCGTCCGTCCGTCCGTCTGTCCATCCGTATGTCTGTCCATCTGCCTGTCCGTCTGTCCGAAGCAAAGCTCCGAGACCCTTAGTGCCAGAAAACTGTAATTTGGCATGGACGTAAGCAACAGCGGACGCGGTCGGTAGTTGGATGGGTGACCGCTAGTGGCAAAAATTCTTTAGCGTTTCCGTGCTTCGGTGGGCACGTAAAGCTGTCGGTCCCGGGTGTTACCGTAAGATAACAGTCGTTAAGCCATTTCGGAGGACCTCGGGCGGCATAAAAAAACTTACGACACTCGGGTTGACAACTAACCCCTCCAACTACCCGCACTGGAGCAGCGTGGTGGAGTATGCTCTAGGCCTCCTCAAGGGGAGAGACCCGTGCTCAGTAGTGGGCTACTAATAGGTTGAAGCCAGCCACCTCCCCTACAGGTACCTAATGTGAGGACGAATTTTTTATTCATCGCGTACCATATTGTGTGGGGTATCGTTGAAAAGGTCTTCCAAAAATATTATGGGTCTTCTAAGACCATTTTTGGAGTTAGGGGTCCGTTTGCGAAATATTTGTCTTTTTTCTAGTGCTAATTTTGGTTAGAGTCAAGTGTCACCCACTCCTGCTGGCTAAACGGTTGGAGTTAGACAAGTGAAAAAATTCTCAAAAATAGGTTATATGATGAATTTACAAGGAAAACTATCGTGGCTATGTTAGCATAAGTAGTTAATGAGTAATATTCGATAAACTTAATACTTCGGAACCCTACATTGCGCGTGACCTGACACGCACTTGCCCGCTTTTTAGGGTTCCGTAGCCAAATGGCAAAAAACGGAACCCTTATAGATTCGTCATGTCTGTCTGTCTGTCTGTCTGTCTGTCTGTTTGTCTGTCCGTCCGTATGTCACAGCCACTTTTTTCCGAAACTATAAGAACTATACTATTGAAACTTGGTAAGTAGATGTATTCTGTGAACCGCATTAAGATTTTCACACAACAATAGAAAAAAAAACAATAAATTTTGGGGGTTCCCCATACTTAGAACTGAAACACAAAAATTTTTTTTCATCAAACCCATACGTGTGGGGTATCTATAGATAGGTCTTCAAAAAAAGTGATATTTAGGTTTCTAATATCATTTTTTTCTAAACTGAATAGTTTGCGCGAGAGACTTCCAATGTGGTAAATGTGTGTCCCCCCCCCCGTAACTTCTAAAATAAGAGAATGATAAAACTAAAAAAAATATGATGTACATTACCATGTAAACTTACACCGAAAATTGGTTTGAACGAAATTTAGTAAGCAGTTTTTTTTTAATAAAAAAAATACACTATTATTAAAACATCGATCAAAGTTACAATGAACTACAAGACCTTTAATATTACGTTACTTGCTGCTACGGAACCCTTCAGGGCGAGTCCGACTCGCACTTGGCCGCTTTTTTATTTTATGTGATCAGTACATTCGGAGTTTTGCTAGGATTATAGCGTGAAGTGAATGGCTGTGTGACACGTGCAAGGCTGCGGTGCAAGGTGACAACTTTAGGGAACTATGGATAACTTCTAATAACATTAAATGCCTAGAATCTAGATAGTGATCAAAAGTAGATGGTTCTGCAGTGCCACACCCACTATTATATATTATGTTGACGCATAAAGAGTTTGGTTAGACAATATAATATTTAAACATAATGTATGTAAGTTTACACTTAATGTAATTAGTGTAATTATCACTTAGTGTAATTAATGAGTGAACCTTTCATTATACACATACGATGTCCTCATTTCCATACTTATAATTATGTTATATATACACTGTTATAATAAAGTTTCTCAAGCTCCTCTATTGGAAAAAGATGATTAGAGATGAAAGAAAAAGATAATTAATATGTTCTAAGATATCTGCCACGATATTTTTATGTTGCTAACTGTAGTTAGATACTAAGGGAACATACCAAAACCACGTAACCCATTTTTTCCAACTTTTTACCCCCCTCCCCCCCTTCGTGACCATCCGTAGTATATGAGAAGACCCCCCCCCCCTCCCCCCTAGTTTTCACGTGGTAATTGATGAACACGGTTTTTAATACTTTTTTGCAAAAACAGAGTTAAAAATAATAATTTTGCTTATATTTGACGACTTTGTGGCGCAATGGTTGCTAAAATATTGACTACGTGACAAAAACCTAAACCCCCCCCCTCCCCTCTGTGACCAATCGTGGTGTTTTGAAGACCCCCCTCCCCCCCTAAATGAGGCACGTGGTTTTGGTATGTTCCCTAAGTTATGAAGTAATTAGAGCGTGCGGCCACTGCAGATTAGCGCGGGTTTAGAAACCTATAGCTGTTTCAGTACCGCTCAGATAGAGATAAAAACCCTTTCAGTTTTCGTATCAAAACTGCTCACAAAAAAAACTTAACGAATTCTTTATTAAACCTAAGTAATTTATAAATAAAATACTATATTATAATTGCACGTTATAATTGAATGTTTCTAACGATTGTATCAAATGTAAAAAGCTTATCTGTACGTCTTTCCACATCTCCATGATCTATAATTGAAGTATTTACTGTACAATTAAACTGAAATAACGGATCTTAATAATTGACTTTACGGTTAGTTTTCTTTGCGTAGTAATTGGTACCATTATGAGATAACTTATCTGCGATTGAAAGATACTGGCACTAGCCTCTCAGAGGCAGCGGCCGTGACATTACGTCAATCCCGCGTCTGGTATACATACATATTCTATAATGAATTTACGACGCCGCATCATATCAAAGTCTGTCTCATTCTAGCGCATAGCTCCATCTCGCTTTCACGCTATGTTTACGAATTTCCCGCGCTCGACAATAACACTTATTACAATAACTCAAACTTCAAAGACGTCAGACGTCAGTTGTATTTCAATCGTGCGGGTGCGCGGGCGCATCGTTTGTTTTAATGTTATTATTATTTTATCGGTGTGATATAAATAATAATATAACTTCACAAGGATAATAGTGCATTATTTCTATTGTGTTTTAATGGTTTTTGCCGTGTGTTAATATTAGTGTTGTGTTGAGTTTGCGGTGGAGGTAAATTAAATAATTATTCATAAATGGGAAAATAAGGATTTATTTACGAGTTGATACGGTTTGTCGAAACAGTTATTTATTTATTATTTTATATTATAATATTATTTCAGTTTATCAAAATTTATTCTTTAGTTTTTGGTCATAAATTTCCTGCTACCGTCCTGTTAAATTAGTTTTCTAAAGGATTTAGAGACAAATCTATTTGAAATTATCGTTTTGAAAAAAAAAAGTATATATCTCCACATAATCGGGAGTAGCGTGTTGAAAGATGCTCTAAGCCTCCCCTGTTATCATGGGGAGAGATCTGTGTCCTACAGTTATTCGGTTGAGTGGAAGCCATGTTATGACAATGTAATTGTTACCTATTTGTTGTTATAAGTTAAAGTATGTACACAGACATAACATTTTGTAGAGAAATCTGTGTGATGTGTCTATCTATCATAGTTTAAAGGTGTGATGAAAAACGCCTAAAAACTTTGCTTGAAAGAGGGTCGCCTTTTGTTTTCAACACTTTTATTCTTACAATTTGTTATTACGGCAACCATAGTAATACGTACGTTAAAAAATCAAGTCTACTGTATAATATTATACATATATAACAGCTCAAGAGATAAAGTTCTGTGACAGACGGACGGAAGAACGGACAGACAGCGGAGCCTTATAAATAGGGCATCGTTGGTACTCTTTGGGCTCGCAAACTAAAACATTTCTGATACAACCTAGTACGTATGTCCAGGAAATAGAATCAATTGAGAAACTTGTGACAAGAGAAAAAATGGGGAGAAAAAAATACACAAAAAACTTTTTATTAACCAAGTGAGTTTTTGTGTAGAAGTTAAGTAGTTTATTGTCATAGAAGTACAATGGGTACCGCTCGACGGATTTTGTCTAGATCGCTACACTTTCTATGTTATCGATAAGAAACTGGTAATAACGGGCAATAACAGAACATAAAAAAGTGATTGTAAACTAGGTATATAACCAAAATAAATTGACGTTCACTCGGAGATTGGAGTGAATGGTGTTTTTCCTTCGAGTTACTTGTGTTTACCTCCTGCCTTAGGTACCAGGTACAGAGTTAAGGGATAATTGATAAGCAGAAGATTTACCTTATTAGTGATACGTGCATGGTCGGTGGTAAGGGCATATTCAGGCGTCTATGCGGTGCCTGCCGGTACTGTGCAAACAAGCTTTTAAATCTACTTAGAATTGCCGAAATTGATGCTAGCTCAGCTTCTTACAGTTCACCCCTGGCTGATGGTGGGAGACAGTTGTTAAAATTTCTACGGAATATGGGAAAAAATACTTGGTATCACATAAAATCGTATTTTGCGCTATTTCGGGCGTGCACTCTCTTTTAGGGTTTTATTCATAATGTTTTCACTAAATATGTGAAGTCAGTTGACGTTATAAAGCGTTTCTGCGTAGTGTTGTGATGGTAGTATCCAAATTCCAAACACTGACATCGTCATACTACGTCATCTCTTACCTGAACAGTGAAAACACACATCTACCTCCTTATTTAAACGCGCATAATATATGCGTTGAATTTGCAAGCGAGAATTGCATTCTCTCACTATTTTTACTCATTCACGAGTTTCAAAAGGCTCCACGGTGCGGGACGGAGTACGAACGCGATCCAATTTTCAGCTGTGCCGTTTTAAAGGATTTAGTGTCCTAGTTTTAAGACCCCGTTTCTTTATACAGCTCGTGAGCTTCGCCTGGAGGCACTTTTCAATTGCATGCGGTGCGCTCGTGTGCTCTTGTGTCTGCATCTTTTTTTTAATCACGCTCACACACTCACGCTTATACTAGGATTTCGAGGGCGACATGTCATTGTGTACAAATGAGACATCATAATCATCAATTAACCAAAGATTTGTTGGGCATGTCTGCTCCGGATGGGATAGAAGCAGTGCCCTGCTCTCGGCTGAGCCTCTCCAGGCTCGCCTACCTGTCCGTGTGAAGCTGTAAAGGCCACTAGGGCCAACAGCAACTATTCATTCTAAAAAAAATATGTTCAGCAACCATAGTCACTAGTGAGTGACTATCAACTTGGTTACTGCGTAGTTAAGGAGATTGGTTCATAGTAGTTCATAGGTACTCCACTAAGGATTGAGTGATAAGTGAGGAATCAGAATTGAACGGTTCAGATAATTTAATACCAATGGATTATTAACGTGGAAAGAAGAATTTTACTTATTTAAACCTACTTTGAGTAAGAGCAATGAACTCGAGCGAGCTACTCGTATTTAACTAATTATCAACTGGCCGGCCGCCTCATTAAAGAGACTAACTAAGCATTTAGTTTGATAACTAATTTAGGTGGCTTTATCTTTAAAGTAATTTAAAGTGCCCACAGTAGGTAAATGGAATGTTATCATAGTATGTTATATTTGTATTAGGTACTTAGGATTATATTATAACTAGCTGACCGGGCGAACTTCGCATCGCCTAACAACTGATCAGATATCGAGCGGGATGAAAAATGATTAAATTACTAAAATGACAATTAAAAAATAAGGGTTGGTGATAGAAGGGTGAAAATTTAAGGTATTTAAGGTAAAAAAAAATTTATAAAAAATTGTCCAAAAAAATGTTAGGGGTGAACAACTTAGTAGTAGGGTATGAAAAATAGATAGTAGCCGATTCTCAGACCTACTGAATATGCATATAAAATTTCATAAAAATCGGTAAAGCCGTTCCGGAGGAGTATGGTAACTAACATTGTGACACGAGAATTTTATTTATAAGATTAATTAGTTTTTGTATCACAAATTCCACATACCGTCGATATGTCGTGCCGCGTTGCACGGTAATTAAAACAGCTGTTGATTACCACCTGGTCACACATTCCTGTGCAGGGGTAACGTCTCCGTGAGAAGTTGTGTTAGCCCAGGCCGGTTTATAGAGTTTATTTCATTATAGTTGAATAGCCATAGCGTGGTGAATCGTTAGTTAGAATGTTTATTGGATGTTGTGTTTGTTTTCTCGGTTGCGGTCACCGTTAACGGTTACAGTGGCTTATAATTCGTCTCTGTATTTCTGTAAAGTTTTCCGTAGAAACTATAGATCGATTGTTCCTCGCATTTTGGTGTAAAGGGAAAGCGCGATCGTCATAAGTTTTATACTAATAGTTTTGAATCTAATACACACGACACGCCTTAACACTAAATCGCGTCGCAAGTTTCTGCACTGCAGAGCTCACTTACCGACGACATTCATGGTTAGAAACAGAAAATATATCGAAGACAGTCTACTTATAGACTATCATAATTATATAGGGTCTTAACCTTTGAAGCTAAAGAACGTTTTTACCTGTAAGGTGGATCGTCTTAGATTCGATATTAACAGCTTTGAATTTATAGAGATTACTGATTACACTAAATCGCGTCGTTAGTTCTGTGCAAGTGTGGCGCTTACTTAACGACAACATACCGCACCTTCGGTGCAACAAAGGCACAACAGCTTTTTTTGTAATTTTAGAGGAGAGGACTTTAAGATTTTTTCACACTCGCATTCATTTCCATATTACTGGATTAGTATCTGTAATAGGTTAAAAATATACTTACTATTAATTGTTTATAGTTTTTGCTACAGCTTCAAGTAAAATGCTTGTTTTATAGACAATTTGGCATACTAACTCAATTTTACAGTTTTGGCTATTTGTGACTTTGTTGCACCGAAGGTGCGATACGAGTAGATGAGCTGAATGTTGTTATAGTACATACGACACTCGTCTCGCTCCCAGCGGGGACTACCGTCTAGCGCAGTGGTTCTTAACCTAAGGTCCGTGGACTGGTGGTCCATGGAAACATCCAAAGAGATCCGCAAAGCTTTCATATTTACGAAGTGACTGTAATATAAATTTTCACTTAAAAACATTGAATTATACTGTCATAGATTAGACATCTCGAACAAAATGTGTGTCCAGCCGGGAGGTTCTATTTTCAAAATTGAGCCCCCGTTTTCCTTTCAAAATCGAAAGAATGTATTGAAGATTAGAGAAGAAGCCCATTGGCATCAATTCATTGGGACATACATCATGTTCGCGGTGTCGGTTCTATACGCTAGTAATAATACTTCAATGCTTAGAAAAGACAAAAAATATCGATGTTATCCAATAAATTAAATACGTGTGTTTTATTTGGTCTGGATTTAAATAGAAGAAAAAGAGATAATTGGTGGTCCATGGCAAGACAGAGATTTTGTCACGTGGTCCTTCATCTCTAAGGTTAAGAACCACTGGTCTAGCTACTGTCGAGCTACCGTCCAGCGCTTCATGCTGTTGATCAATAATAACTTGAACGTTAACTGGATGTGTTTACATAAACAGTTACTCGTTCGCTTCGCTGCTCGTCTATTTGTAATGACGTCTCTAGTCGTAAAGTTTGATTGAGTTATCTCTGTTTTACTTTATAAATTGGTAGCGGCTATCTAGGTCTAGGCATTGCCCTCTTCCATGACTGAGAAGGCGTAAAGCACCACGCTGTTCTAGTGCAGATTTTTGAAGGGATCAGTCAAGGTTCAGAAGGGATTTTTGAAAGTAGGTATCAACTCTAGGTTCAGAAGCTTTTAGGTCGCCAGAAAGCCTCCGAAAGGCTTAACTTCTGCTATCTAACATTAACAAACAGGACTGTTGGCAATGCCAACTTGGTATTACCTATGTGCTCTCAGAAGGTTGGAATCATGTTTAAACACCATTCACAACCTAATCAGAATATGAAGTAACAAAAAACAATAATATCCTCAAACATAACAAAAACAATAATAAATAAATATCATAAAATATTTAATCAAATACGAATGCGATAACGGATACATTAGGTACCCATTCGAGGATAACGGATAACATAATATGTAACGCAGTTAGCCATGTCATGTATGAATAACACTAATAAAGTAAGTACCTAAACTAATAACATAATATAGATAACAATAGTAAATGTTTGTATTCAAGTATCCAATGTGGGTCAGGTTTCGTCCGATAAGATTATTTGATTCATACTAATTTAATGATCTTGTTAGTATTTAAATTCCACACATACATTTATTGGTTTTAACCCCCGACGCAAAAAGAGGAATGTTACAAGTTTGACGCGCGCGCGCGCGCGCGTGTGTGTGTGTGTGTGTATGTGTGTATGTGTGACGTGTGTCTGTTTGATACATCCTAGCTCCTAACCTAAATGATGGACCGATTATGATGCGGTTTTTTTGTTTAAAAAACGTTTGGTTCTTAGCTATGTTTATTGTAAATAAAACTGATAATTTTTGATAAAATTTATTCAATTATTTTAAAAGGCATACCTAATTCACAACATGGTTTTTTGAAGAAACGCTCCACAACATCTAATCTAGCCTGCTTTACTGAGTATGTTCTCAATCATATGGAGAATGGGGGTCAGGTTGACGTGATTTACACTGATTTTGAGAAAGCTTTTGACCGTGTAAATCATGTTATCTTGCTACAAAAGCTGCAGGCACTAGGAATACATGGGGATCTGTTTAGATGGGTCAAATCTTACTTGATGAATCGATCTCAGGCGGTTATTCTAGGAGGTTATAGGTCAGATTTTATTACCATATCATCCGGTGTGCCTCAGGGCTCTCACCTTGGCCCTCTTTTTTATAACGCATATATATTTGATATACAAAAATACATAAGTAACTCACATCACTTACTTTACGCCGATGATAAGAAGATATTTCTTCGAGTTCGTAACATTGAAGACTGTGAATTAATTCAAAGAGATCTTGCCTCATTATATAGCTTTTACGTAGCCAACGGCATAAATGTGAGTATATCTAAATGTCAGTGCATATCTTTCACTAGAAAAATTAATCCAATAGTATTTCCCTATAACTTCAATAATATTCTAATTAAGAGGGTCAAAGTAGTTCGTGATCTCGGTGTACTCTTTGATGCAGGCATGACCATGCGAGATCATATCAATAGTATTTGTAGTAAAAAAGCTTTTCGTAATCTTGGTTTTGTCATGCGCGCATGCGCCCCATTTAAGGAACTACTAAGTTTTAAAATAGTTTATTTTTCATACGTAAGATCCATCCTTGAGTATGCATGCCAGATTTGGTCTCCATTTTTTAAAATTTACATTAATGATATTGAAAGAATTCAACGTAAATTTATTTCACACATTAACTTTAAATTTAAACATAACAGCTCCTCATATCTTGAAGACTGTCGACACTATAACCTTCTCACGCTCGAAGAAAGACGGAAGCTTTTGGACATGGGATTCTTATATGATATATTACGTGGTGGTATTGACTGTCCCGATTTACTGAATTCTATTGAATTTAGTGTGCCTAAAAAACGAACTAGAATCACCATCAAATCTTTGTTTAGTATTCCTCATCACTCCACACTATACGGTAAAAATAGTGTCTTAACACGTTTAGTATCAAATTATAACAATAATTTCAATACCATTGATCCTTTCATAGGTAGTAAAAGAAACTATAGAAACAGAGTGCATGCATGCATTTTGAACACAGTCCCTGTTGATTGAATTTACATGATTTGTAAGTAACCTATTCTGTAGTAGTACGCGGAATATGATGAACTATATTTTCTTACATCTTTTATTTATTTATTGCACCTCTATGATTTATCTATATCATAATATTCATAATTGTATGTCTTTCTCAATATTTTATGTAGTTATTTATACTTATATAATTATAACATATATAGCATTGCATATTATTATATTCAGTATTCCATATTACTTGTCAATGTGTTTATTATTTCACTGCGCTTTTTGCGCATTATTATCATTGTACCTAGCTTTACGTTATAAGTAACATGTGGATAACTGTAATTGGCATACGTTAAGTAAGTTTGTAATATGTTTAGTAATTAACGCTGTTGTTATCCTGAATAAAATAAAATAAAAATAAAAACTGTCGGAGGTTTTAGAAATTTAATATAGTTATTAGTTTTGAAGTGAAACTTCTTTAGAATCGTTGTGATTTCAAACCGGATGCAACGAAAAAAACGATAGGTAAGAGACACAAATACAAAAATGTGTAGGAAAGAATGAGACAGAAATATACTCGGCAAGCATGCATATAATATAACTGCTAATTTCGTCGTTGAATCTAACTTCTCCGTAGCTCAATGGTCAGGACGTAGATACACAATACCTGATGCGCAGGTTCGCGTCTCTCAGTATTTCTTTTTTTTTTTAGTTTAATTTTTATACTGTTTTTAAATACTTTCAAATGCTCTTTTAAATATTTTCAAAGAATTTATCAACAAAAAATAAGAATTTCATTTTCGTTGTCAAGCTTGCTTATTTAATATCTGTCGATCGACCGACCGATTGTTGTTTCTTAGTTAGTCGCTAGATGGCGCGCTACAGTAATTTTGTTTTAGTTTTATTTTTATACTCGATCGACCGACCGATTGTTGTTTCTTAGTTAGTCGCTAGATGGCGCGCTCCAATAATTTTGTGTAAGACGGCTGCTAGATGGCACTTAATAATTTACGTGTTGTTGTCGAGGGGTTTTTTATATCTTGTTTAGTTTCACTTCTATCATGTGTGAATGGCACACACACCTTTTTTTTATTATAGGTACACTGTGAGTTTGACAGTCAACGTTCTAGGCCCACTTGAGTTCTCTTCTTTTTGTATTAAGAGGCTGTTTTCTGATAATAACAACTAGAATGCCGTCTGAAACGAAGAGCCTTTGAAATTTTCTTACCAGCAAATACCTACATATCTAACCTTCCATCACTCACTCTCCTTAGGGCAATTACGTACTAGACTTATAGTTGACCAACAGTCTGGTTCTTGAAAGAATCAGAATGAGGTTAAATGAGCGTATTAACCATTTGAAGTATCAATTCATAGCGACAGTAGATCCAGCGACATAGCGACAGTAGTAGATTAGCGAAATATAATGTGAACAACGTTGCAGTAATAATCCAATCAGTGGCTGAAGCCGGGTAACATCCTTTACATGAGGGTGAACGATCAATGCAAATGGGTCAATGAAACTACTTTAATATCAATGGCACTCGACACCGTTTCATACGAATCATACGACCAACAGACCTTTGACCTGATGGCCATGTGTACACAAACCTTGGACACGAGAAGTCGAAGATAAACACTTGAGTAGTGAATCGTTACAATTCTCGATATTATATATTTTTAATTGTTTGAAAATTCCGCTATTTGTTAGTGACAATTCGCGCTAAGCTAAGCTCTCAATCCGATTACTTCGGCTTCAGTAGATATTTATTTTATGTCAATTATAATTTTTAATACTAGTATTTCCTGATGATAAATTAATCTTTTCACATGTTAAGATTGTTAAGTAAGTTTACATTGGGAAGTCTGAATAAGTAATGTTCAAATTGTTAGTTGCTAATAATTATGTTTCTTTGCATTTTTACATTTGACATGGAATTTAGTATAAGCCCTATTAAGCTCTATTTCTCTTCTATTTCTATGCAAATACTTCTACAGATAATATGTACTTGTTAAACGTCGATTACCAAGGAGAAGACATGTATGACGTCACGTCTAATAATTCCAATCGACCATTAGTTTATGAAGCGACCTTGTCCCTCATACTCCATCGGTGACCTGCACTCAGTAATTGTCGATTCGCGTCACATCGGTCGATTCCAGCAATTAAGAAGATGGACTGATTGATTGGGACAAACGAAATGGCTATTGATAGTTTGTAAGCGATGTTGTTGTAATTACAGGCAATAACTGATTATGAAACAATAAGGGGAAGTGTGCGATGATGGAGTTAGAAAATTCAGTATCGGTAAATACGCTACTAAGTACACCTACATAAATGACTTTAAAATAACTCAAAAACTTTAATTTCTCGCTTACTATCAGGTGAGATTGTAGACAATCATTGACTTAATTCACTTGTAATATGGAAAAAAGACCCTGTGGACTTCTAAAGTGTGAAAAGTGTGACTGAGAAAAGTGGCTGATGGAGGATGGAAGAAAGTATGTAGGTCTTATATTTATTAATTCCAACGTTTAAAATTGGGATAATTTTACGGAAGAATAAGAATAACGAACGTCTGAACGAACTGCAAAAATAAGGGTTCTAAAAATACCTGAAATTAAGCCTTTCAAAAATAACGGAAAGTTGGCTGTGTTTGTTATTAACTCAGATTAAAGAAATAAAAGGCAGATATATTCATCCAACTACAATGTAAAGCTACCAAAGCAAATACAAACTAAAAAACCAAATACAAACCCGAGTCAGTACTAATGAAAGCGTCAAATAGCTTGCATGTCACAATTGTCAAAATTTATTAAATAATTTTCTCAGATAAAATGTCGTCTTGCAATTTTAAACACTGCTAAAGTTGTTCCCAAAATCAAGGAAAAGAAGATAAGATATCTTTTCATAGGTAACTGTTCATTATTTTATTATTTATTTATAATAAAATTTTTGCGGTGCGCTCGGAACACAAAACCTCGACAATTATTCAATTGTATACCAGCTATATATGAAAATCGATTACCCTAAAAAAGGGGAAATATGCATGGGTTATTTGAACATTGATCGATTATAAACTTATAAAGAAAAAAAATATTTTAAAAGTAAATAGTGTGTGTATAGTAAATACCTGTCGCTGGGTTATTACAAACATAAGATAGATTGTACAAAGGATTAGAGGGAGAAAATAAGGATTTTAACATAGGTAAACCTGGTTGATTGAAAATATCACGTTTGCCTACGATAAAATGCACGATTGAAAGAAAATATTATATTCTATTTTAGTTCCTGTTTAGCCTACTCAGTAAATTATTTTATTTTGCAGATTACCGATAAATGCTATTATACGAGATAAATGGGTTATTATTATTCCTTAAAGTAGGCAAGATTGGCCATCCAAATTTTGCTTTGTTTATTTATTGCATTTTAATGAAGTTGACGTATATTATATATGTCGGAGAAAACCCATCCTCTTCGACATCATCGTTAGCGGTCATAGGACCAGTGGGCGACGTCTGGGTTAAGTGCGAGCACAAAACATAATATTCGCTCTCTTCTACTCAGTGGATGGCCATCTCCGACATTTCATGTATTTTAATTACAATAAATGTATTAAAAATTTGGTATTTTTCAATTAAAAATAACTACCCAAAAGAGAAAAAAAACATAAATTAAAACAATTCAACATATTAAGTAGTAAGTAAGAACATTTGACATATTTAATATCTATACTTTTTGATAACTAGTGATATAATAATAAATAATTTGCCAATTTAATTGTGCATAATATTTCAAGTTGAAAATAATTATGGCAAAAAATATTTACTAAATTGCGGGAGATTGCGACTTTGTTTTCAATGTCTGGCAACTTACACACACAAAGAAGTATGTGTCTCTACGATGCCACTGCTAGATGTCAATATGGTTGTCATGCACACATAGTGAAAAAGCGGCTTCACGTCATTCGTTGCATTTCTTTGCGAATGTTATATCTGCCTTTTATTTCATCTGAGGTTATTAATAAATTCATCGCCGCGCTAAAAGGTGAGATTTGGCACTTAGGGGAAAAGTGAATAAAACTAGAAGTCGTCTGTTCAGTAACAGTGACTCTATACATGAAGTGCACGAGAAAGCGATATTGAATCTGTTGTTACTTAAACGGTCGCAATCGCAATACAAACTCCTTTTGTGAGTTGACACATTTGTACTGCATATACATAACATTCATAACGGTCGGTCGTTGTTTGGCCGATAGGAATTGTTTAATATGTAATTGTTTAATTAATCTTGTTATAATAGGAGAGTTGTGGACAATACTCTGCTTACATTGCGTTCGATGATAGGATTCTTTGTCCTTATTGTGCTAGTTAGTTTAGTTACATAGTTAGTTATATTTGGATTCAGTTTGCTTTGATGGGAAAGGAGGGAAACATTACGCAAATATAGATTAACGCCATGTTGTCATTTTTAATGCCATCCTTGCTTATTCTATTGTTCATTTATATTAATCACTTATCATCAGGTGGGGTTAAAGTCGATCATAAAATTTAAAAAAGTAAGATGAACTCTTTAAATCCATTTCGTATTTTTACCAAAGCCAACCACAAAAACAGGATAAAACTTCCAACGTTATTATATGAAACAATGACTCCTGTATCAAGAGAAGTCAAGAGTGTACGAATGTCTATAAAAATTTTAACTATTGCCTTGTTAGCGACATAGCAACTAGTCAAACTAAATATCATACTGTACTGATCATTATTATCAGCATCAGCATTTGCATACACTCACGTATCATTAGCTCGCATGTACTGTACAGAACTCACGTCGCGTGGCGTGTTGTACGATTATTGTGCGAACGGTACCTGCAATTAGAGTAGCTTGAGTAGCTTCTCGCCTTCCCACGACTGATGGTGTGATAATCGATGGTCGGTGGTCGATGCGGTGTCGACTGTCGCTGTAGCGTGGGTCGTGTGCATTATGGAAAGGTGAATGCTTGTATGAGGTGTTTTTTGCCAATTTTGGTTTAGGAGCTCTTTCCATTTCAAGTTTGGACTCCATCTGGTTTGCTATTTGCTACCACCAATTTGCAAATGGATCCGGAGGTTTGGTGAACGGTACCTGCAGTTAGAATAGCTTCCCACCACTGGTGGTTGTGATTACCGATGGTCGCTGGTCGATGTGGTATCGACTGTCGCTGTGGATGTCTATCAGTGTGTCGATATGGACTGTGGCGTGGGTCGTGGATCGTTGTGCATTCTAATATAATTAATCTGTCAATTCGCATGCTCGTTTGATTTGGATTCGGGAATTATCTACGCAACATCAAATGTCAGTAAATATGTTCAGCGAAAGCAGGCAATGTAGCTAATCAAACGTTGTTCTAGTTTTATGTGTAGCAAAGATATGTTAATTAATTGTCGTTTAAATTTTGGTTCAAATTCCAATACAAATAAGGATAATGTCCACGATATTATAATGATAATAATGTTTGCCTGTACATATTGCGGTTGGTGTCTGTGGTGTGTATCATTATTAATGATTTCGGTTCAATTTTGTAATTAAATTAGCGTAAGTAAATAAGCGTTTTGTAAGTAAATAAGCGTTGTCAAATCGAGCCACCATGCTGTGCTTAAAAACGTAAGTAATCCGTCCGTACATTTGTTGGCACACCAATGTGTTTGACTCATTTGTCTTCAAGTTTGTCTACTCTACATAAAAAAAAAGTTCAGGATTCTTTTTTAGACTTTGACGATGATAACAGCAACACAAAAATTAAATTGTTGCTGTCCTTGAAACATTAAAAACAATAACGAGCGAGATTTTCTAACAATCCATTATAACGTCTGTTGCACCCACGCGCCATTTTACTTGTCCTAAATTGTGTTAAGTGGGTAGTTCCACTTTCAAAACTGCCAAATTTCAATCGCACGTTACCTCATTTGTGCGTTGGCGGGCGACCTGAGCGGATGTGTCTTCATTTGGCGAACCCTTATTAACTATTTTATTTATAACACTTATTTTTAATAGCGTCGGTGTTGGATATGGCGTGTGCCACCTTTTTATATCCATTAACTGAAGATTTGGAGAGGATTAAATTTATTATAACTGATTCTATTCGAGATTTGTTTACTTAGAAGTTCTTTTACAGTTTTAACCGCACAGAAAATATCGAAAGGTGATAAAATATGGAGTTTAGACATTTATTATGTTTTCGTATAAGAAAATAATTTGTTTGGTGCAATTAGTAATATTAGTATGTTAGATTTAATATCATATGTTTTGGTAATTTATGCATTTACATACCTACGTATGTCTTAATGAAAATTTTAGATTCCTACCAAATACTGTACCGAAATATGTATGTTAATAAATATCAGAACGTTATTCGATCTCAGTTTGTATAACTGAAACCGTTTATCTATTCCATTCCCATTCGGATTCAACCAAAATTGGAATTTAAATATAAAAAGTCGATGTTTCACTGTCCTTGAACCATGTCCATCGTCGGTCATCACGTTTCCACCGCATCTAATTGACGTTCATGGGCTTAAGAAAACTAGTTACACCCAAATAGTTTTATTGCTTACAAAACTAGTGTCAATAAAGGGGAATTTTAATTGATATGGTATTAGTTACCTCACCTGGTAAAGATGAGTTTTACCTTTAATTTATACTCCTTTAAGACGCTGTCCTTAAAAAATCGGAAAGCTATACATTATGGTAATAGAAAATATTACGACTGTAGCATATGATATCAAAAATGATGTTTAACACCCTGTCTCTCAGCTTAGTTACCGATCTCGTGTCAAAACATCCTGGTATTATACGATAAGTACTATTAATAGCTGCCAAGATTACAGTAGACTCAGTAGAGTGCCTGTCTGTGTGTAACATAGTAATATCAGAAACGAGTTTTGCCCACACATTGCATTTAAAAGCTGGAAAGGGATTTCCTCATAGCAATACCTAATCTGAGTAACCCATCCTCGCTTCGTTGCGGGAAACCTACGCTCAAGTACCCGCACCTGGAACAATCGCTATTCACATATTTTACATCTAATGACGAATCGATTATTGGAGAAAAGAAAAAAATACTGCACTTCATTTTCATTTGTTACACTTGTGTGGATAAAGGTTAACTAAAGCCACTGCAAATAAGATTGGTGTACTATAGCCAACAATTATAATATATTACTAATACTTACAGTAATGAGATGATGAACAACAAACCTACAAGTGATGAAACGCACGTTGAAACATCCCTAAGCGGCCCTAAGCCATATACGATCGCAAGTTCGCAACTCATTGTTGCATGAATCTTTGTGAGGCAATTAACCGTACCGAGTGCAAAGATAGATTTATTAGTCCAGTCACGTCATTCCTATTAATATCTCAATGCAAAGGAGGTTGCTCTGTAACGGTTGAAAGGATTTGCAATGCAGGGTGCACTGCACAAAGCATTCCGACTTCCGCAGCTTAGGAACTATTGGCATCTACTCATGTGACCTCTCATAAGTATGAATTATCTTATGAATTTCTCAATCTCCAAGACTCCATTATGATAATGTTTTCGATTATGTTAGTTATTTATCTGGTTAGTTTGCTTTCTAGAATGAACCGTGAGATGTTTTGACATAATTTGTTTGCGACTAGCGGCGTTAAAGAGTCGGTTAAAGCAGATCTCTTACCTTTGGTTTACGTTCTACCATCAATGCCTTGGTGATGTCTTAGTGTTTGCATTGGACTATGATTGGCGCTGAAGCGCTGATATACCATTAGAAGCCTCAAATACTTGTTTATCTTTCGGCCGTTGCCATCATTCTATATCCCTTAATAAGTTACAATATTACTGTTCGTTTTTATTTCTTTACGACGAACCGAAATATACAGAATATTGAAAACCGTTTATCGGGACATGACAGTGGCAATAAAAATGGCTGCCTGAAAACTGAACGCTAGAAGCCAGGCTATACCCGTAGACCTACGCAATACGAGTACATCTATTACAAGATTACAACTCTCGTAGGAGTTGTAGGAAAGTGAAGTACGACGTAACAGCGAACAATACGAACAATGCCTTGACTCACAGCTACACACAGTACGTGACAATTACGTTACATAACTTGCGTATTACTACGTAGTACGTATTACTTCTTACTGTTGCATAGTTCGTGACGGCAGCGATTTCTATACTGCCGAGTCAATACGCCAAGTATTGACCTTTTGTTCATGAAGTTATCAAAGGACGATGCTGGCAGAACTATTTGTTCTTTAAAAGCTGTTCATGTTCCGATCTCTTTAATTAGAACAGTGTAAGATCAGTGTTCACATTTCAAGAAGTTATTAAAGTCTGAAAAAATTGTATGCAGGACACCAGGATTACCAGGGGTATAGGAAGCAGGTTCTCTGCGGGATACAAAATATTAAACCATTTGGCTGTTTTAATATGTAACTATGTAACTGCGCTCCGTATCTAATAATAATATAATATAAAATAAATTTGTAAACTGTACTAAAAACGTTGCCACTTAAAAACCCAATCAACTGAACCAGTTGATTTAAAATTTTAGGTACATTATCAACCTAATCTGTTATTTTCGCATCTTGCTCTCAGAGCTTTAATTGTCATCCAATGGTGCGCGGACACAGAGATTGGCCACTTCCTGTCCCCGAGACCTACATCCGGCGGATAATTTACTTTTTAATACATTACCAGATTAAGGTCTTCGCACATTACACCAACTCGACGTTACCCACTCTGAGTCGGCTTATAGGGAAGCATTCTAATATGAGCTTTATGATGGTTCTTTACGGTTGAATTTTGAGTTGAGTTGAAATGGAGTTGACGTCGAGTTGGTGTAGTCTGTGAAAACCTTTATGTATGTAATGTAACGCTTGATGCTACCGAGAAGTAATCATAATAATACACTCTAATTCTATGTGTATTAAATTCTTTCTCTCGATAGTTTTTAGAGCTTGTCTTTACGAAGCATATAGATAGCAGTCAGAATCCACTTTGTGCAAGTAAATAATCTATATTATTTATTGTTTTTTACATGGAATAAGTTAGTGCTTAACATGAACCCCGCCTGATTGTGGCCTTGAAGTCCAAGTTGGAGAACGCACTAACTTAGTAAAACTTCACTCTTCTCTGAAAATTCACATTCTTAAAATTCTCTCTGCTCTCTCTCTGCACTCTGAAGACACTGTTGAAGGACATTGAATGTGTTATGTTTCTACAATTATGTCTTCTGTGGTCGTCAAAATCAATATGTTTGTACAAGTAGTACATTCGCACGAGAAAATGAGAGATTTCAAGTGTTTGGATTGACGTATAACGTTTGTTTTTCATCAAAACCCGACACCACGATATTCACGATTTCCCTGCTCGGCTCGATTTTCCCAAGCCCCATGCTTACTAAACAATCGTGAACTAATTAGTGACAATTGCACTGTGAATGTAACGTAGGAACGGAACTAACCAATTCCCTATCACACGATAAAGGTCAGGATTCTTGTACGAACTACGAAGGTACAGTGAAGTGTAGTTAGAGTTGTGTTTGTATTTCAATTTATTGTCTGCCATATTTATTTACTAGCTGTTGCCCACAGCTTCGCACGCGGAAATTATTATATAATATTGTATAATATTGCGACTATAAATTGAGATGTAAGCTATCCTAGTTTTCAAGTTGGATCAAACTGCACACGGTGGGCAAAGATTAAAATCGGTTAAGTAGTTTAGGAGTCCATCGCGGACATACAACGTGACACGAAATTTATATATATTAAGATGTGATTCATGTGTTACGTTGGTCGTAAGTTTCAATGTAATTTCAATTTAATAAGTTTTTTTATGAATTATAGATGTATGTGTTGGTCATTTTGTGTCCATTATAACAGATACATCGGGTAAGCAAGTGGCAACGACAGTTTTGAGTCACGAAGTTCAAAACATCCTTGCTTCCGTGCTTTTAAGGGCACGTTGAGCAGTCAGTCTCCGTTGTTATTGTTAGATAGCGGTTGGAGGCCTTCAGGTGGCATAATATAATAAGTCTGATATTTTTGTTCTACTAACTCAATAAGATAAAATGAAAGAGCAACATAATGATACTCTAGCTAGACGTACTTAATTTATTGGCCTGTGTAGACAGTGGTTTGGCTTATCTATAATTTACTGAGGTTACCGTTTTTTTAATGATCTTAAAAAAGTAGATCCTTTATTTAGATTGGCATTAAACCGATTGCTTAGTAACCACTTAATGCGTGAAAAACTTGTCCGATTTGTTTTGGAAATGGAAAAGTATTTCTCGAATTTTCCTTCAATTGAATATTTCATTGAAAGCCAATATCAGACCTTGTCGGATATTAAATATCGGATAAAATGTGATAGAAAGATATTCGAGGATGAAATAGGAAACACCGAAATTGGAATTTCAATGCAATTATTTCCCGTTGTAAGACCCCAGATCCGTGATTTTGAAGGGTCTTTATGCTAAACAAATTATATTTATTGCACAAAATGTTTTGCATACAAAGCATTGAACCGAGTAAGTGGATAATAATAAATTGGAATCCTATCAAAAAATGTACTTATTACCTTTAATTTAGTAATGTGGAATTTTATGAATTTTTGACAAAATTTTAAGCACTCAAAGCGTTTAAAGATATTACTAATTGGCATTTAATTAATTCGATTAATTTTATTAATCATAAAGTTAAATCTATTACGTATTAACTTTAATTAATACTCATGTATATATACTCACATTCGCGCCAGGATGTCATAATTCCTAATTGGCATTGACGTACATCGTACATTAATGTAACATCACGTTTAACTTGCTTCGAGAACCCAGGTCTCTTGTCAATTTAGCCACGGTTATTACCAACGAAACCAAAGGGTCCTGTCCTTAAAATAGTTGTAAGTGTATTGCATAATATGAAGCTAATAATGGCGCTCATATTACGCCAGATGACGTATGCAGAATGCATTAGACCACACGCAAGCTTCAAGTGGACACAAACCATTGTGTCTCCATAAAAGGTACCCCTGCTTACCTCCGGGACTCATATTTGTAATACTAATATCATTACAATAGAAATAACAACGTTTCGAATAAAAGGCCGTGTATCGACATCATAGTATCGATCGACTTACTGAGGAAATAAGCAGGAAAAAATATGTTTTTATGGTTGCTCTTTACTGTATTTATAGTTGACCAACATCCAATTAAAATACTATCCCACTATTAGTCCGGTCAAATTAGCCCGAAAAATAAGGGTAGATAAATATAAATAAATAAATTCCCAAGAAGCTGAAAATTTACATGAACATTAGAGATATCATTATAATGAAATTGTGAAAAGTCCCCATCGATCCCATGTGTGCAAAAAAAATTATTCAAGGTCAAGGTTCGCAAGAATTTTTATTTTTTAGCGAAACGGTTAGTTTTATGTTAAAAATAGCTCAAACAAAAATTGTAGATCATGCAATTGTCTACAAAAATTGTCCTGACACTTTTTACCCTAAGATTAACTATTTCTGAGAAAAAGCAATTTTAAATTTACTAACGTTTAACACATTTATTTCTTGCAATATTATTTGCCATATGATTCATGAGTATAATATGTAGTAATGTGGGTATTTATTTGTACTAATACAAAAGAGTATTGTTATTTAGCTGGCACTATATTTATGTATGTACTTGTGTACATACTCTAATATTTATAGACAATCTAATACTAAGGGTTCACTGGACCCTTTTGCCGTGGGGTAGATTGTATTGATCCAATATTTGTAGATGCTACAGATACAAAATAAAGTTGGTAACGTCTTTCAAAGATTCATTATACTTTTATGGAATTTTGCGTCTAAAGCGGGAAACTGAATGAAAAAAATATGATGAGGTGACATTAAAACTTACAAACATTGCAATAAATATAACGTTATAAGAAATCGTACAATCCACGCATGTCATTTCAATACCATAAGGCATGTGGAACGTGGAGTTCACATTAACGACGACAGAGCCATACCAAGCATACTGCGGGAAGTATGAAGGTAATTATCGGTAATTAGCTCGCAGTATTTAACGAGTAATTACTGAATAATCCACGTCTCTGTAATAACATGTATGGCTTAACAGGTAGGCTGCGTAGATGCAGATCATGCAGAGGTTTAGGTGTAAAATGTTTAAAGATAGGGTAAGTGAATAATACCATGTTCATATATTCCAATTCATTACTCACAGATAGTAAATTTTGATAATTTTCTCATAACGTTTAGAATTTAGACATACATTTATACGTATTTTTATTTATACACATTTATACATACATTATGATAAAAATTTTGCGTATCTTGTTTGTATTGTATCTTCTTGCGTATATCTTGTCTAATGCCTATCTTGCGTATAAAAAGACATACTTGAATTCTGATGGATACAGATCAATAAATAGATAGATTCTTAGTGCATTCCCAGATAGAAACCTAACATACTTCTAAAGGATAATGCTCAATTTTCGTTAATTTCAGATGTACTCTCTCTCTCTTTTGTATGTCAACAATTGCGCGTTGCGCATACATTATCATTAAAAACATATCAAGCTGTTTGACATGAATTCGCGAAATAAAATTTATGGTAACAATGTTGGTGTAATAACGCAGTGAGCGACGGTCGTTTATCGCGGTTGGGAGTGTTGCGACACGGTGCGCTTCCGCCATACAGCGTAGCCGTTACGATAACAGTACTGGCACGGGACTGCCATCCGGCCTCCGGTAGTCGGGTCTGGCGGCATGGAGACACGGCACCACCTGCCGTCGACCATCACTCATCGGTCATTAGATTTCTAGGCTACTAGTCCCGAGAATCTGGATAAAGTACGTTTGGATGATGACGAAAAACGGGAATATTTTTATAGTCAGGTGTTTTGCTATTATAGTACCTATTCGCTGTTACTCGTCCGTTCCGTATAGTATCGGTAGAGGTTCATTGCAGTTAAGTCAGGGTATTTTTTCTTCGATTGGTTAGTTGGAAACTCTAGTAGCCGCATTAAATTGTATTATAGCTCTCTGCTCAACACATCCTACGGTCCTATCGATAGCGTACGAACTTACCCATCGTTTTTAAAGTACTGCTGCCGGAGTTTCGTATGAATATGCAAAAAGTGACTAACTGCCAATTTTACGCTGCTCTGATTCCGTCACAGCTCCGGGCCTCCGGGAACAGTGAAAACTCACAAACTGGGATATTTATTATCCGTCTATATTTCCAAAAATAACCTGTACTTGAAAGCCTCAAAAAAACATTTAACATAAATTTAATTTTTGATTCACACTTTTGGATTTCAAGAGAAATTATTAGGTGTATTTTCTGAGGATTTTTTTCTTTTCTACAATAAAATTAATCAAAGACTGGTTTAGTCACACACATGATAACAAATAAATGTTATCCTCATATACTCGTATGTATAACCTCTAGCGAGGTTCTTGATGATACATAGATACATTATACTTAAGCTAAGTCACATGACAACATAAACTTTATCATGTGAATGTTGGTGCAACTTCAATGATCATACCACATCGCGCATCGTAAACATGTCTATCACTTTATCTAACAACTCGATCGATAGTCCATAATTTTATTCTGTAATTGAATCAACACATTATCAAGCGAATGGCTTGAAAAACATTCTAAGGTTAGTATTAATGAATTAGTCATTTAATTCCGTTTTTATTACTCACTCGGTGATTCCGGTAAGCGGTATTCGCGCAAGAAGTGATACTGGTACTTCGGAGAAGAGCTTAGGAATATTATAGATAGAGCGAACGTTCTCTGAGATTGATCTTATAGAAAAAAAACCTACGTCTTTCTGACAAACACAAAAATTCACTTCTGGCAAAATAAGGTCGCACGTCACGCTACAGTGCACTTGGTAAAAGTCGATAATCATCGAAGTTAACAAAAAGTAATCAAAGTAAACTCTTGGCAGTGTTTCTCGGTAGTCTTTTTGTTTTTCTTCCAACGTGTGCGTTGTTAAACTAGGTGCCTTACTGATTAATGGTGCTTTATAAAAAGCGCGGCCTCATTGGTGTGTGAACCGATAACTGGTGCGGATGAGGGTCACCTTTCTACTGGTGACCTGGTGGAACCGTTTCCAATCGGCTAGGGATAGCGTATTGGCTTGGTTTTTTCTACAGGACAGAAATGTATTCGATGTTATTGGTACATTAACATGTTTTACTTCAATCCTCATATCGGTTCACTGACGTATCTGTTCTTTTGATTTTGAAAAAGAAAATTTAGCTAAAAAAGAAACTGTATTTGAAAGTATCACGTATTATGCCGTAAGTCGTTAGACAATCAAGGATCAAATTATTGTATGAGCATTAATCAGTCAATCGCCTTTTATCCTTCGTAATGAACTTGAGTATAACTCATGAAGTAATACATTTTGCTTAAATACATGTCATTGAATTAGTTAAGACGTGTATTTAAATATGAACAATACAATACTTGGTAATTAATCAATCAGTCTTAATTATCTCGAACACCGCACTTGTTCTAGTTAGGGTGTAGTATAATTGGCCATTACGTTTAAGTAAATCACTTTGGAGGGTTCTAACGATAGTAAAAACTTCTGGCTTAATTGCCTTCAGAATTCTGAAACTTGCACAAACTTCTTTTCCTTTTGGATAATTAACAGGCGGATCAAAAATTCTGTCCTTCCGTGTAAATTCTATTCTGAACTATGCAGTACGTTAACAACCGCAGTGGTCAAATTCTCGCGTTTATTTTCTCTTTTTCTTTTGATCACTGATGCCTTTTTTGTCGCTGATGTCCATGGGCTACTATAGCATCGATAGCCACATACCATCAGGTGAATCGACTCGTTTACCGGCTATTTCAATAAAAGAAAAAGACTGACCTTAACAGCATTGCTTCTTAATGATGGGCCTCCAGTTGGTGAGTTCACGATGCAAAGGTTCAATCACCTGTCTTGTTGGTAAATAATGTGATATAAAACGAAACTAGTACGATATTATTAGCGCAGATGACATCAGAATCAGAATGCGATCGTGTTGCTGTACGAAATGGCGCCTTATCTAATTGTTGCGTGCCCCTAATTGGCATAGATTTGTTTTATTGTCCCGCTCTAGATGTGACTGATGGCAAATAGCGAATAGTTTGTTATATAAATAAATGGATCTGTCAAACACTTGTCACTCAGTGGTCCAGTTATAAATGATCTTGTGCGCCAAATAAACAGCGAGACGGGTTCGATTCCTGGTCGGTGTATTTTAAGCCTTAAATAGACAGATCTAATTCTTGGCGAAAATAATGCTTGTTCCCCTAAAGCTCCTACAGATTCCTAATGGATTCTGGAGAAATATTTATAAGTAGGAACAACATATAAGTAACTCAGTTGATCCGCTAGAGATAGAGATGACGGGTATTTTTATATTAGTCATTAGGTACTATTGAAATCTATATGAAGCATACTCACAAGGATAAAAATAAAATCCATTCTGAAACGACTCAAAATGTTGATAAATGGTCCGTCGATTCATCTGTCCTACGCACGTGTTGACCAATGCAAAAAAATGCATCTAGCACAAGTGGTCTAATTGTATGCAAAACTTTTTTCTTTGGCGTGTCCATTGTGTGGGGATCGGGTTTTTGCATATGTTGTGTATTCTGATGGTCAGGCTTATTGAAATTTGAAAGCTTAGTGTTGACTTGTGCGATTTTAAATTATGTTATATTCATCAACCTTTCCATATACACACGTGTGTTATTTACTTCTTTTTCACTATAATATTGTTTGTCATGAGATAAAATGGAAAATGAGATAACATTCAGGATTTATTTAGATCTGGTTGGTTGTCTGGTTGGCGATTTTATCGTGGATAGAATATCATACATCTTATCCGAATCATATCACTTACGATGTGTATTTTGTACGATACATATTTTCCTATTCGGTAACATATTTCCCATCACTGTTAAGAAAGTGTTTATCTAATTTGTGCGTAATTCTCAAATCAGCTTAGGATTCGAATCCTGTACTCATGTAGGATAGTAGATTTATATATTTAGTATTACGAGTACATGTCGTGACCAAATTAACTTGTTATGTTTACTATTTCAAGACAGTAGTAGCGACTAGCAGTAGCAACCTGCGAGATTAGGAAATGTAGCGTAAAATGTCGAATGGAATTACGAAAGGCGGTTGAGTTTATGCGGTTTAGGAGGAATGGCAGGCCTTTTGAGTAGCGTTGATGTTGACGGAATATCTGGTTCTTTATTTGGTGCAGAGTACGGGAAATAAGGAATAAAGGAACTTAAAAACACTATTGGTGAGATCTATAAACATATAAAGCTTAAGCTTTGCTTAGACTTAAAATTATCGACAAAAACGATGGTTCTAAAACAATTTTAATGTTAACCATTTCATATGACTTTTTTTCGTACTAATAAAAAATGCTTCTAGTTTTGACTGTTGTCTGGGAAAAGTTGAAGTCTAAGAATGAGATCTTTAAAGCGCACTTTATAGAATTGATTATAAAATAAATAGCACTGATTTTACTTTCTATCGTCGTTTAGTCGATTATCACTGCGCTTGCAATGTGTCTATAGCTACATTTAATTTCACAGTTTAAATGGCACGAAAATAATATACTTATCGTCAAGTGCAGTTACTTGAATTACTCCGTTGAAAGTTTATATTTACAATTTATCAAATCCTTTGAATGAGACCACTTTCTAAGCAAACAAAACTAGCTCTTATTGTGTTTCGAATACAGTTGAGAAAGTTCTTACTTAAACTCTCGATATAACTGTCGCATGTAACATTATCTTCGAGTGTTGAGACGGTCTGCAATACTTATACACCTTGTTTCATTCTCTGAATGAAATAACTGCATTTCTACGAAGGCACTTGCAACTGTCGCAACCCAATTATGAAATAATTAAAACAAAAATTGAGTTCAAAAATCAGCTGCGTTCATAATAATTTCCTTTTTAGGGAGAGTAGCAGGAAACGTTTATGAGTCCTTGATTAATCATTGTCCTAACGAAAGCTTTCAACAAACCGTATTCACAAAAGAAATCCTTATTTATTAATGAATGAAGACTACTTGTATGTATTGTGATAATTGGATACATTGCGTTCTTTTTCTAGTTATCTGGTATCGGATGTCAAGTGATAAGGTCGCTTCGAGCCAAGTTGGTGCGGATTCGGTCGGGGTCCGTCGCATCGACAAAAGAATCGTGTCATTCGTTCGCCGGACGCCGGCGCGTACGCACATCTCGCAAACAGCCATTGTTTGTTTACGCGAAATAGGGTATCTCATTGTTTCGTGTTCTATTGTTTGTATCAATAGATTATGTGAAAGAACCAGTGCTATTGTTCAGTGAAGTGGTGAAACAATGCGTCGGGTGAAAATGAACATTGATCCCGATTTGGGGGACTTGGAGGAGATGTTGGCGCACGTGCAGACCCAGTTGGAGCACGAGATTGATCTGGAGCAGGAGGCGAAGATGCCTTCGGTGATGAACGTTCAGGAATCTCCTAAGATGAAAAGGCACTCGTCGTTTAAGAAGTCAGAGAGCTTAGCGTACCGACGAGCGCTTCCCCGCCCACCTCTCAACAGGATCAACAGTGACAATGCTGGTACCGTGTCATTAAACGGTGATTACAATTACTATGTAAATGGTGATTATGGGCAAACGAATCTAAATGGAAACCTACGAGGATCACAGTCGAGTCTGAAGGATGAAATAGGGTCTCAGACGTCGTTCCAATCGTTTCGGTCGGAGCCTGTGCAGCGACATTCAGTCTTAAGTTTACCGGAGAGGGTGTCTTCGGCATTGATGAACGGTCGAGGGAAGAATGCTACACTGCCGAGGGGACATGGGTCGACTAAGGAGAAGGATTGGAAGGAGTACTGGGCGCAGTGAGTAACTTTGTTTACATTTAAGTTTTTTTGTTGATTTACTTGTTCAACACTGAAGCTTACTTAATTACTTATCCTGGAACTGTACATATTAGCTAGCCTACATCGAGATACCGTACAGCAATTATATCACTAATAAGTATTGTAGGGCACGGTGCAACCGGAGATAGTATTTTTGGGTATTGTTTCAAATATTTAACTTGCAAAGATATTACGTGGGATCATTAGCCAACCGATTAAAAATCGCTTGGCAGTCTTGTGTGCAAGGAATGCGGGTGAAAGAAATAGGGATCTCATAAGAACGCACCTGTAATGTGCTTAAAGATTTTTTGATAATTTCAAAGTGGCAGATGGTAAAGGCTTCTTGTTCGTTGGTCCTGTAGTCATATGTGATTTACTTAAGCATTATTTAAGCTTCTAAAGTTGGTAGTAGATACCTGATACGTTGGAAACGATGATTAACACACAGTTTCTCTTTGGCAGATATTATTTTATTAGGAACTTTAAATAGTCTGCAGTCGGTCGGTACAACACTTCGTTTTTTCCCCTCATCTTATATTTATTTTATGTTTACCTCTTGCATCTTAGTGAATCTAAGTACATGGTATTTTACACGTAAGATATATTATTTCAATTTGAAAATATACAATATCAATGTGTTTTCTAAACTTTCATTCTGATTAAATACGTGTTCACTATAAGGTTTGATGTCACGTCAAAAGATCAAAACATGTGACAAAAGTGAACATTCTTCGTCTGCTAACCTTGGATCTTGAGAAAATGGCACGTGTTAAAATAAAAAACTGTCAATATTCTCTTGAAGTGACACATTGATATTTGGAATCGACTCAATCTAGTACCTGGTAAACAGATAACACGGTTAAGTTAAAAATTATGTGTTACGTTATCTTTATTTTTACTCTTATCCTGTTTATATGCGATAAGGATGACAGATCATAGTTCTGGTAATCGATAGGAGCAGCCTTGCATTCTGGTTTATGACAACAATGTCACCTATACAAACAAAGACATATACCTTGAATTAGTAGCTAGACGATACAGAGAGCTAAATTGTAAGCCCAGACTTGTTACCATGTGGTCATAATTAACTTTCTATTGTGTCATGTCATACATATGTCCATTAGTCACATGTTTTACAGGAAAAGTTGGAAAAATATAGGAAAATACGAGAGGTAGTATACACATTTTTTTATAAATTAAATAATGAATTTATTTTGAGTATAAAAATTTTAATTTGATGTCCATTGTTACTGCTTGTGTTTTGGCCAGCACATACATCGATCTGATGTCATAAATTCACAGCATAAATTAATGGTAATGATAGTCATTAATTAACGAAATTTCCCCGGAAATTAATTAATAGGTTTATATTAAAGCTTTAATCAAGATAAACTACTGTCATAGATTATTTCACAACAATAGACACGAGATAAGGATGGATAGTTGTACTTCTTCTTTGTATTATCAGGTAGTAACAGGTATGAATGAACATAATCGCTTTATCCAGAATATTTTCAGGTAATTGTCGGAATTTCAAAGGATAATAACTTAATAAGTTAGTTTTATTGTTTTCTTCTAACAGGTAATAGCCAGCTTATTTGTATATATATATTTCTACTAGAACTATTCTCCTAACTACTAAAAATCTCATACTCAACCTACAACCCAGTACCATAGGTTTTATAGAAACAATACGAAGTTGTAGATAAAAACAAGTTATAAATAATTTACACCCGAGTCTTCTTCTGTGAATCTATCTTGCTCATATATTTTTTTAGGTTAACTTGGGCTGATAATTTTTTTTGCCGTTATTACTTTACTACCGCCCATTGTACCTCATAGCTGTAGACCTTGACTTTCAAAATGCGTCCATCACTGGGGATGTCTGGAGAGCACTCCAAAACTACTTGCGCTACGGATTGGTGCCAAGGCTCTCTAAGTTGGATAATTTGGCGCGATGTTTCTCTTAAGAATTTTGGTAGATGAACATTCTGGCAACTCTAATTCATCAATTTTATTTGAAGCAAATTAATTCTATACTGCATTTATATTGATAAATGTCTGATCTGCAAGCCGTCCTGGTTCAAGTATATTGCATTAATATGCATATATTTTTCTTGTTACAATTAACCTTATCTGTGTTAGGTATTCGATATATGTCCGAGTTGCAACAGTTAATTGAACGGCGATACCCTTGAAAATTATTCATTCACCAGCGACTCCAAACTCGTCGCGCGGCCTTCTGAGGCAATCACGACCCACGTCCGCTCCCGTCGGCGGCTGTTGTGTAACTGACGCAGCTGACGCTGATAGTGTTCCTTGATCCGACGAGGTCTGAGAGATATGACTATTAGCAGTACGCCCATTGCGTGTTTGGTAGTTATCCTCTCAAGTTATGATGATACTTTCAGCCTGTTTACCATTTTCTGGTGGCCACTTACTTTCTTTCTATAATATTATCTCTTAGCAATTATGACTTAGATTGAGTGTTGGTCTTCCGTACTGGACAGAGTTCAAATTCATCACGAACTTTTTATGTCACGTCCATTAATAAATGGGTCACTGCTAAGCTCGGGTCTTTCGTCTTAAGAGACCTAGACCATACTCCACCACGAAAAAACCAGCGCACGTAAGATTTCTCTGTAATGTTCTAGCTAGATTATTACGTTTTCCGCACTGTATTAGCCAGTGTCTAAGTATGGTAACCTTTCCTCCAACATTAGGAGTTGAAGATATCCCTTCGATGCTCTGATAATGATAAAATCGATCATCTGATCCGTCTGATCTGATCCGGAAGCGTTTTCCGATATCTACACCTCATTTAGTTACGTGAATCATTTTAAATCTATACAAGTAGCTCATAGAGCGGCAGTTGCAGTCTAATATTTTAAGGTATTTTTAATTGACTTCGACCAATTCGCAATGGCTCAGCTTGGTAAGAAATGTTCTAGGTTCTTCAATTATAAGGAAACACTCATACTCTGTAGTGGGCCATTAATGGGTTCGTTTGCAATAGTCGCAATTATGAAGGGGTCGTTACATTGGAAAGCTGCACAGCTAATTACGGACGTCTCGTCAACTCAATTGAGTATTTGGTCAGCGGATCAATTGCTCATTTATTAGACGACTCGGTAATCGTCTCGAATTGGGCTGCGACCTGCAAATGTTCTCGTTGAGATTGTTTCGTTGCTATGTTACTATAGATAGTGCAATTAGTTGTGGTATTTTTTTCACACAGATAAGTACCTACCACCTTCCCACCTGATGGTAAGTGGAGATGTGGTCCAAAGTAGTAAGCACATTAACTTAGTAAAAGCCTATTCACTATTTTCTTAAAGACAAGGAAAGAACTTTTTGTTAGTATAATATGAATGTAAAAATGCAATTTAATTCTCATTCATGTTAACTTGATCATGAAGATGCCATTGGTGTCCATGAGCGACGGTGATCACTTACCATCAGGACTCAAGTGGCTAATCTGTCGTATGAACTAAGAACGGAGTAACAAATCTCAAGTCACTAACAATAATCTATTTTCTATTTAGTAATTATCCAACATAGCTCAAAGAATTAGCCGGTTGAAGTGGCAATGGGCTGGCAAGTGGAAATGGTTGGGGAAGAAAGGTCCTCGAATGGCGCCCGCGTCTCGGAAAGCGAAGTACAGGACGCCCCCCGACAAGATGGACCGACGACCTGAAGAAGACAGCGGGCATCCGCTGGATTCAGAAGGCTCAGGACCGGTCAGAGTGGCGCAAGTTAGGGGAGGCCTATGTCCAGCAGTGGACCTCCAAGGGCTGATGGATGGAATTATGCAACATAACCTGGATACTTTAGTAATTAAAGTAATGTAATGATACACTGTAATGTACTGACATTTTAGACAGTTATAGAACATGAAGATTATGGATAGTTACAATATTGAAAATGGCCTTCCACTAGGTAGCTATTACTGTTATCTCTAAAGTAATTGGAATATATAAATCAATCATTAAATCGAGTAATAATCGGCCATTAAATCAAGATAGAGATCTTGCTACCGTCCACAGCAGTCCACCATCCACACCACCCTTTATAGTAGTTATGTAAGTCGCTTGCGTAACGCACGGAGCCTTTTACAGCCCACAGGCGAGCAACCTTTACGACGGACTTGGTTTTTACGACTTTTGGTTTATGTTATAATGTTGCATGCATGATAATGAGACCACTGGGCTGTCGGGCCCTTAGCGGAAGGTTTAATAAGCTAGAAAAATCTGGTTATGGTCACTGAATGGAAGGCATATCCGTAGAATAGTGTTTTCTGAGATAATGTTGGAAATGGATTATATTGGTAGTATTGATTTTAATTGTTAATTAATACCATTATTACTATTATTATTTCTCCAGGGGTTTGCCTGGATAGCTACCACCCTAAAGCATGAATTAGCCGCCAAACGACTCGTCGTGTTCCGGCTGGGGGCTTGAGAGCCAGTTCTTTCTTTCTTTTTCTTCTTTCTTTTTTGGCCGGCAACGCATCAGTGATGCCTTTGGTGTTGCTGATGTTCATGGGCGGCGATAGCCACTTACCATCAGGTGGATCGTCAGCTCGTTTGCCGGCTATTTCCATTAAAAAAAAATGTCGCTAAAGTATTCCATTCTATGGAATACGTAATTTTTGTTTAGAATGTTGTTTAAAAATAGTTTCAAACAATTAAATATTAATTGGGCACTATCGGCATTCTATCGGCATCTAGGGAGTTCTAAAATCTGATCGCAATCCTGTCAGAAGCGTAAAAATCCTGCAGCTGACAAATACAACTTTTATCTAGGTGAGGTTGTTCTACGAAATACGAGTAGAACACAAGAATATTTCTCAAAAAAATATTTCAGAATTAATAGAGTGGGATTTGGGCGTTAGTGTCATTTCACAAGTGCATTGCGTAAAACCAAGCGGCGACACCTACACATACATGGCCTTGCAATCAACATTATTGTATGGTCATATTGTGTACTTATCACATTATCAAAAATATGGAAATCACTTCGTACTCCACACTAGAAACATTTAAAAATAAATTGTTAAGCTTTAAAAAAATATTTGTTTCTTTTTCTTCTCTCTTTCTTGGCCGGCAACGGTTTGTTGGCGGTTTGGTGTTTCTGCTGTACATTTCTGCTTTCCATAAAAAAATGTTGTGGCAGGGAATTACAGATACTTGAGCAGGTGTTAAAAGACAGTAATGGGTAGAAGTTCGTACGTTTGGTCTTCAGCGGAGTGCTATGTTACATGACATAGTTTACTATATTGAAGATATTTTCTGTTAATTTAACTGTTTTCTACCCATTTTCACAAGTTGTATGTTGCAACAACTTCGAAAAAAAAACGAAATGCCACGGTAGGAATAGTATAAGTTTTATCCTTTTTGCATAAATTGTTACTATAAAATTTGTTTTCAAACTACATATTAATTTGCTACTATTATCCAACCAATTAATAAATTAACTAATAATAAATAAATTACAATTAAGCACACTTGTCGTGCCCTACATGTACTCGCCTACTCGGTAACTAATTTATTACCACTAATTATTTACCAATCATTTACTAATTATTCATCAGTTCTCATTAGTCACGTCGACCTAACCATTATGTTAAAAATATGAACATTTACCGTTATCATTATAAGTTTAATTTTATGTACGGAGGTAACTACTTACTGGAATCAAGTGATTAATTAACATTGGTTTTGACCTTATTAAATTTCAGTAATTGCGGAATATTTGCGTCAAGTGCATTGTCACCACAGACATATATCAAGAATAGACGACGCATGTACCTCGAATTGTATGAAAACCAAGCGTGTCACTTTTTTTTGACACATTGTGCTGTCACAAGAATATTTAGTGCTGAAATTCCCCATCCTAGCGATATCAATTCGAAACTGATTCGTTACCGATTCTCGACAACAATTAATGATTCTCAAAATCGATTACCGATTATAATTAGGTATATAGAAAATCGTATGATCGTTTGTAGGCGTAGAATATGTATAACATAAAAATGCCTTTAGTTGGTTGTACATAATAATATAGTATAGTGCTTGAATATGACCTAATAAATAGTTTTGTATTTTATTTAACTTGATTATTTGTTAATTATAAACACAAGCTTCAAAAATGTAAAGATAAATAAAGAGATCATAAATATTATGATTGTTTATTATTTGCTTTCAAGAAATTAAATAAATGAAAATTAAAAAAATATTTATAAATATTTCTTTTATGAAAATCAAAACATCATATGGACACATTTAAACTTACCTAAAGTTAAACGAATATTTTTTTCTAATTAAAAATTCAATATAAAAAAAACAGTACATCAATATTCGGTATTGCGCCTGAAATCAGCCTTCGTTTCTTTTTCGAATCCGTAAAACAGTCATCATTGAAATGAATAGAATATATACGGCTATGTTTTGTTGGAAACGAATCTCTATGCCCCGTCGCTATAATTCATTTTGCTTTAATATTGGGGTCACTTGAAAACCTTTAATTATAATATTATCATGAATAAAATCACTATACAGAAAAATTAATATTGTAATGAAAAATAATTTGCCTGTTAAAAACTGTCTCTATGTAAATATTATTATTCATTGGTTTTCAAAATCGATTAACATCGAGACCACACCGAGTAAATGAACAACACTATATGCTATATTTTACAGAAACACGACAATATTCACCGTACTACGAAGCTAAGCGACGATTTATAGTAACGATTGTTTTACTTTCATTGCGTGTTCCAGTAAACAAGCCGTATAAATTTTGCTACCAAAATCAGCAATGTATTGAGTAGTATGCAGTACACAGTAAGTTAGTGCTTTTCGTTGTAAAACGTGGTAGAAATGCAATAAATATGAAAAAAAATATTTTAAAATAAATTACTACACAATTTTATGAATAAATTACTTAACGATGAAAAGAAATATTTCCTTTACCTCTGCTAACTGTATTTGTAGAATTCCTACAGTTTAAAACGTTACAATTAGGCATTTTTCGTTATTTCAGTTGACATCTATTGCCAATAGCAATGAAACGCCAACTAAATGACACGGCGCTCAAATAGGATTTAAAATCCTTTCTGTTACACGTGAAATGTATGAACATGCGGCATCTACTCTAGGTATACATGTCTGTGATTGTCACGTTTAAAATAAAACAAAAGAAATAACAGACATAATGTTCGTAAGGAAATCTCCACACCTAAGTGTTCCTTATTTATGACACTCAAAATTAAGAGATACATGTGTGTGGTTCTCAAAGATAAATAAGATCTGTCAATCGGATCTTGGTTAGATTGACGGACTCTTCAACCCTTTATGAAAAGAATCCCCTTTCGCAAAAAATGTCTTCTCGGCTGAGACTTTTGCGCCAGCCTTACAGTAGCCATACAGCAACTGCAAAAATTTGACTTGGAAGCCATTTTTAGGCGTTCTTTATTACTTTCTTCTCTCTTATTTCCTGGCTGGCAACACATCGGTGATGTCTATATTCTATTGTCAATAGAAAACGCTGATTTTACCATCAAGTGTCTCGTCTGCTCTTTTAGCACCAAAAAATAATAGTAATCTTATCTATTTCCAGTGAGCAGTCAATAAGCAGCGCGCGCGCCTCTGTGATGGTGTACGACGACTCGCTGAAGCGCTGGATCCCGTCCGGCACCAGCTCGGGGCTGTCCAAGGTCCACATCTACCACCACACGCAGCACAACACCTTCCGCGTCGTGGGCAGGAAGCTCAACGATC